>APFE030455621.1:201940-216461 GCA_000404065.3 Pinus taeda | reverse complement strand
GAAGCTGAACTTTTGAGGGTAAATGCTAGTGAAATCAAGACTTCCTATTTGAGCTTAAGAGGAGAGATAACATACCTTTTTGGCCCCATTAGGGAGTGAGTGAAGCTTGTCAAAGTAGAGGGGACTTCTTGTTGGATCCTGGAAGGAGCTTTTACAGCGTCAAGGCAAAGGTTGTAAGGTTCTTTTCTTTTGAATTAATACAATCAAGCTCATTTTTCTCAACAAGTATCTTATGCTATTTGTTTCATGGACTCCTTGACTTTCATGTTAAATATGTTTTATAATATTGGATATTGAGGTGTTATTTAATTGTTTGCCTTGTTTGTGCTTGCAGGTTTGCGATAAAGGAACTTACTTGGATCAAAGAAGCAAAGGCATCTCCGAACTTGCATTGGACATGAGGTAGGCTCTTACACACACTTGTTTCTCATTACTTATAAAGCGCATTTAGAGAAAGATAGTGTTTGGTTGGTTTGCTTGTCATTAGGTATTCATTAGATTCTAGGAAGGTCTATCTTATCCGCAAGATCGACTGATTCCGCGTGACAGGAGGGTTGGGGGGAATTGGTTGTTTCAGTTGTGTATGTGCTCGTGGTCCAATGGGGAGGAGGCTTGCTACGTTGATGGTGGGGGCTATCTGGAAGAAGGATTTCGAGGTGGAATGCTTCGACCTCCCTCCTCTGCATGGAGGTGGCCGTAGAGGAAAGTTATTCATCGTCTGGTTGGTAAAGCTGTTGGAAATCTCCTAGGTTGCCTATACATAGGGTGCGTGGGGTGCGGAGCTACTCAATCCCTCCTCTTGTTTGGATATGTTCTTGTATTGTGTAGTGAGCCTCCAGATTTGCATTTATTTCCTTCGTTTGCCTTCTCTTCGTGGTTGCCGCAGGCGGTTGAGTGATCGAGGTCCACCGTTGCTGCTATCCGGGTGGACTCCTAGGTGGCCTAGGTGCATGACCTAGAGGATCAGGGGGCATTTCTAAGAAAGGTTGTGGGCTCGGTTGTTCTTGTTGTTTTATTTCCTTCCGTTTCCTTTGCATTGAGGCTGTCGCGGGAGATCATGCGATCGAGGTCCATTGTTGCTGCTGTCTGGGTGGACTCCTAGGTGGCCTCCATGTGGGGAGGAGAGGGTTTGGGGGGGCATTTCTAAGGTGTGTTGCGGGCTCGGTTTGTCTTGTATTATTTCCTTCCCTTGCCTTTGTGTCGAGGCTGCCACAGGCGATCATCCGATCGAGGTCCATTGTTGCTGCTATCCGGGTGGAATCCTAGGTGGCATCGGTGCATGGTGGGGAGGTTTGTATGGCCTCTCTGCAATGGGATTTGTGGTTGGTAATCCTCTTTTTATTGCCTTCCTTTTTTGGTTGGCGATCGAGAGATCGAGGTCCATCGTTGCTGTTGTCCGAGTGGATTCCTAGGTGGCCTCGGTGCGGAGCGGGGAGGGTTAGGGCTCGTTTATAATATAGAGGTTACATGGTTGGTCATTCTCCATTTGTTTCCCTTTGCATCGAGGCTACCGCAGGCGATCGGTAGATCGAGGTCCACTGTTTCTACTGTCCGGGTGGACTCCTAAGTGGCCTCGTTGTGCGGCGTGGAGGCTTTTGGAGGAATTCATTTCTAGGGGACTGGGTGAGTGATCACTCATTTTCATGTCGGTCGGGGGTGCAATTGCAAACTCCGAAGTGGCCTTGGTGCGTTGTGGCTCGGCAAGTCTACCCATTTGTTCGCCATGTCCTTGGCATGTTGCGTATGCTTCCTTCTTGGTATGCAAGAGGTGCAAGGCATAAAAGTTTTACATGATATTTTGACATCTCTTTGACTCGATGGGTGTTCAGGTTGGCTGTTGGTAAGAGAGCACCTGGAATTCCCTTTGAAGTGGGAGGGTGCTACCTGGTTGATCCTGCCAGTAGTCATATTCTTATCTCAAAGATTAAGCCATGCATGCCTAAGTATGAACTAATTCAGACTGTGAAACTGCGGATGGCGCATTAAATCAGGTATATTTTTTTTGATGGTACCATACTACTTGGATAACCATAGTAATTCTAGAGCTAATACATGCACCAAGTCCCGACTTTTTGGAAGGGATGCATTTTTTAGATAAAAGGCCGGTGCGGGCTTTCTCGCTTCTCTGGTGAATCATGATAACTGGACGGATCGCACAGCCCTTGTGCTGGCAATGCTTCATTCAAATTTATTCCCTATCAACTTTCAATGGTAGGATAGAGGCCTACCATGGTGGTGACAGGTGACGGAGAATTAGGGTTCGATTCCGGAGAGGGAGCCTGAGAAATGGCTACCACATCCAAGGAAGGCAGCAAGCCCGCAAATTACCCAATCCTGACATGGGGAGGTAGTGACAATAAATAACAATACTGGGCTCATCGTAATTGGAATGAGTACAATCTAAATCCCTTAATGAGGATCCATTGGAGGGAAAGTCTGGTGCCAACAGCAGCAGTAATTCCAACTCCAATAGCGTATATTTAAGTTGTTGCAGTTAAAAATCTCGTAGTTGGATCTTGGGTCGTAAAGGTCGGTCCGCCTACTCGGTGTGCACCTGCCCTTCCATCCCTTTTGTTAGCGGTGTGCTCCTGGCCTTAATTGGCTGGGTCGTGCTCCGGCGCTGTTACTTCGAAAAAATTAGAGTGCTCAAAGCAAGCTTATGCTCTGAATACATTAGCATGGAATAACGTGATAAGATTTTGGTCCTATTGTGTTGGCCTTTGGGACCGGAGTAATGATTAATAGGAACTGTCAAGGGCATTCGTATTTCATTGTCAAAGGTGAAATTCTTGGATTTATGAAAGATGGACCACTGTGAAAGAATTTGCCAAGGATGTTTTCATTAATCAAGAACGAAAGTTGGGGGCGCGAAGACGATAAGATACCATCCTAGTCTCAACCATAAACGATGCCGACCAGGTATCGGTGGATGTTACTCTAAGGACTCTGCCAGCACCTTCTGAGAAATCAGAGTGTTTGGGTTCCCGGGGGAGTATGGTCGCAAGGCTGAAACTTAAAGGAATTGACGGAAGGGCACCACCAAGAGTGGAGCCTGCGGCTTAATTTGACTCAACACGGGGAAACTTACCAGGTCTAGACATAGTAAGAATTGACAGATTGAGAGCTCTTTCTTGATTCTATGGGTGGTGGTGCATGACCGTTCTTAGTTGGTGGAGCAATTTGTCTGGTTAATTTCGATAACAAATGAGACCTCAGCCTGCTAACTAGCTACACAGAGGTTCCCCTTCATGGCCAGCTTCTTAGAGGGACTATGGCCATTTAGGCCATGGAAGTTTGAGGCAATAACAGGTTTGTGATGCCCTTAAATGTTCTGGGCTGCACGCGCACTACATAGATTCAACCAAGGAGCTTTTCTTCCTGGTTCGAGAGGATCAGGAAATCTTCTTAAATTGCATTGTGATGGGGATAGACCATCGCAATTATTGGTCTTCAACGAGGAATTCCTAGTAAGCAGATGTCATCAACTCGTGTTGACTACGTCCCTACCCTATGTACACACCGCCCATCACTCCTACTGATTGAATGATCCGGTGAAGTGTTCAGATTGCGTCGACGATGGTGGTCCACCACCATCGACGTCGTGAGAAGTTCATTGAACCTTATCATTTAGAGGAAGGAGAAGTCATAACAAGGTTACCGTAGGTGAACCTGTGATAGGATCATTGATAGCAGGGGTTTTCTTTTTTGGTTCGAGTTGGTTGGGTTTCGATTCCAATGTGGGATTGCATGCTGTGTCTCTAGGGGAGCGAGTTTGGTGTTTGGCGGGAACATTGTTGGTCGCTTGCCTTGAGGTAACGCTTGTTTTTTTGTGTGTGCTTGCAAGCCATGCTTGTGCTTGTCCCACCCATATTTTGTTTTTCTTTCCCCCAATGTGTTTCTGCGGGGGATTCAGAAGCTTGTTTCTTGGGAGTCCTTTCGACGACCTGTTTGGCTGGGCATGGTTACTGCGGTTGAGGTGCTTGGGAAATACGATGGATAAAACATTCAGACTCATTTGTAGATGTGGTGCTCAGTATTTTTTTCGTTGGAAGGAATGGGCCAAGGGTGCAGGCTTCCATAGTTGGTTCTCTCAAAAAGGCGGTGGTGGTTGATGTGTTGCTTGGGTGAGACTTTTCGTTGGTGGTTGGGTCGAGGGAGTGGTTGCGCGTGCACTTGGTAGCTCAAACCTTCTGTGAGGGGAAATTGTCGGGGTGGGGTCAGTGTGGGATGGATGAAGAGTGGTTCAACCCGTTGGGCTGGCCACCCTAGTCCCTCTCGATCGTACCTCGACAATGCCCTCGCGGAAGGGTTGGGTGTCCAGGTAATGAAAAACCCCTCCCTCGATCTGAGCTCCATCGAGATCACAATTTTCCCAGTTAGTGGGAAAGAGGGTGGAAATCTTATCTCGTGCCTTTGCTGTTGAGGGAATTCCTTGTCCTCTCGTGAGCCACACCCCTTCTAAGGGAAAAAGAAGTAGCGGGTTGTGCCTTTGTTCCTCCCTTTGGATTGTGGGTTTTTTGTGGGACTTGGTCATTTCTTTGTTTCGTGGTGTGCGCTTTGCGGGCATCCCTCCCTTCAGTGGCCTTGCACCATCGATGTATTTGTGGCCCGCGACTTTCTCCAGCATTGAGTGTCCAACTCCTCTTTGGAGTTTGATTCTTGACCCCCGTTGACTTTCTCGCTGGAAAGGTTGTTGGGTGTTTTGTACACGGAGGGGTGCAACAACGGGGTGGGTTTGTGTTATTAGTAGTCTATTTGTCGTTTGAAGCCTTGTGGTGGGTTGGGAAGTTGTTTACCTTTCAGTAACGTGCTCCAGACACTGGTTTCATCGTGGCCCTTGTCTCTTCTAGTGGTCAATTTTAGGTTGTGATTTATTTGCTTGGTTGTTTGATTGATGTTTGTTATGTTGTAAAGGGTGTTGTGCCGTACATGTAGGTGGGAGGGTGTGAAGAGGTGGGATGATTTTTGATTGGGTGACTTGTTCGATTTCTTTCTGTTTAGCGGACATCTACTCGGCGTGGTATTGAGCTTCCCTCTTTTCTTGGGATCTTTGTTTCTTTGGTGTTGTTTTCTTCCCTTCTTCCTTTTGCCCCTAAGCTTTGTGGAGGAGAGGTTGGATTGTTGTGGATTGGAGTTCGGGAAGGACGAAAAGTAGTGTGTGTTCCCGGGGTGGTGACCCTAGTCCTTCTCGATCGCCATCCCCTGCAGTTGCCCCCTTTTTGTGAAGGCGCGGGGGTTGGGAAGCTTGTTCTCTGTTTCAGCCTCCCCTTGTGAGTCGGTAGCCATGTTTGATATCTCTTGCCTTCCTGTTGTTTTCTTCCCTTCTTGTTGTTGGCCCCTAGCTTTACATAGAAAAGGTTGGTGGGATTGTTGTGGATTGGTGTTCAGGAAGGATGAAACACAGTGCGAGTTCACGGGTAGCCACCCTAGTCCTTCTTGATCGTCGTCCCCCGCAGTTCCCCCATTTTTGCTAAGGCAGGGGGTTGGGGAAGCTTGTTCTCTTTTTGAGCCTCCCCTTTTGAGATGGTAGACACGTTTGATATCTCTCTTTCTTTCATGTTGATTTCTTCCTTTTGGCCCCCTAGCTTTATGGAGAAAAGGTGGGATTATTGTGGATTGGTGTTGGGGAAGGATGAAACGCAGTGCGAGTTCCCAAGGTGGCCACCCTAGTCCTTCTCGATCGTCGTCCCCTGCAATTCCCCCATTTTTGTGTAGGCATGGGGTTGCAGAAGCTTGTTATCTGTTTGAAGCCTCCCCTTGTGAGCTGGTAACCACGGTTGATGTCCCTTTCTTTCATGTTTTTTCTTCCTTCTTACCTCTATCTTTATAGAGAAAAGGTGGCATTGTTGTGGATTGGTGTTCGGGAAGGATGAAACGCAGTGCGAGCTCCTGAGGTGGCCACCCTAGTCCTCCTCGATCATCATCCCCTTCAATTCCCCCCCTTTTTTGCGAAGGCACAGGGCTTGGGAGGCTTGTGCTTTGTTTGAGCCCTCCCCTTGTGAGCCAGTAGCCAAGTTTGATCTCTATTTCTTTCACCTTGTTTTCTTCCCTTCTTCCTTTCGGTCCCTAGCTTTACGGAGAAAAGGGGGAATTGTTGTGGAATGGTGTTGGGGAAGGACTAAAAGTAGTGCGAGCTCCAGGGGTGGCCACCCTAGTCCTTCTCAATTGCTGTTCCATGCACTTCCCCCCATTTTGCGAGGGTGTCGGGCTTGGGGATATTGTTCTCTGTTCAAGGCTCCTCCTTTAAGGGGGGTAGGCACCTTTGTTTCTCTTTCTCTCATGCATTTTCCCTCCCTTTGGCCCTTGGCCTTGCATTTGTTGTGGGGGGTGCCCCTATTCAGTGTTGTGGCCGATTTTCCGGTAATACGTGGAAACGACTCTCGGCAACGGATATCTCGGCTCTTGTTATGATGAAGAATGTAGCAAAATGCGATACTTAGTGTGAATTGCAAAATCCCATGAATCATCGAGTTTTTGAATGCAATTTGCATTCGAGGCCTCGGTCGAGGGCACGTCTATCTAGGCATCACATCCCATTCAAACGCACTCCCTGCAATATGCTAGGGAGCAGCGGAGCTAGTCGTCCATGCCCAACGTGGTGTGGTTGGCTGAAATACCTCAAGCGATGTTTCGTGGCATGCGTCGGCGAGCGGTGATCTTGTCCCCTTGGATGGGAAATCGACGTTAGCTGATGCGGGCTATCGCTCGAACTTGCTTTGCTCTCTCTTGCCCTCCCATCAGGTAGGGTGGATTTAGCTCCAACTTTACGAACTCAGCTCAGGTGAAAACACCCACTGAGTTTAAGCATATAATTAAGCGGAGGAAAAGAAACTTACAAGGATTCCCCTAGTAGCGGCGAGTGAACCGGGAAGAGCCTAGCATGAAAATCGGGTGGCAGCATCAACTGAATTGTAGTCTGTAGAAGCATCCTCAGCAGCAGACCTAGGCCATGTCCCTTGGAAGGGGGCGCTTGAGAGGGTGACAGCCTCGTTGGCCCAGGACCCTGCCGCATCACGAGGCATTGTCGGCGAGTCAGTTTGTTTGGGAATGCAGCCCTAATTGAGTGGTAAATTCCATCCAAGGCCAAATACGGGCGAGAGACCGATAGTGAACAAGTACCATGAGGAAAAATGAAAAGGACTTTGAAAAGAGAGTTAAAGAGTGCTTGAAATTGCTGAGAGGGAAGCGGATAGAGGCTGTCGATGCATCTCGGTCGGATGTGGAACAGCTCAGGCTGGTCCGTCGCTCGACTTGAGGTGCAAACCAACACGGGATGTTGCATCGTCACAAGCACGGGTGGATTGATGCCTGTTGGTTTGCCACTATGGTGGTCGAGGAATGAAGCGTGTGCCCTTGTGGTGGGCTGTGTGCATCTACACGCTCGTGGTGTTGGTTGGCGGGCTTTCCATTCGACCCGTCTTGAAACACGGACCAAGGAGTCTAACATGTGTGCGAGTCGGTGGGTTTGAAAACCTGCAAGGTGCAAGGAAGCTGACGGGCGAGATCCCCTCTCTTGGGGGGGTGCGTCGTTGACTGACCTTGAGCTTATGCGAAGGGTTCGAGTGAGAGCACACCTGTTGGGACCTGAAAGATGGTGAACTATGCCTGAGCAGGCGAAACCAGAGGAAACTATGGTGGAGGCTCGTAGCGATACTGATGTGCAAATCGTTCATCTGACTTGGGTATAGGGGCGAAAGAATACTCGAACCATCTAGTAGCTAGTTTCCTCCGAAGTTTCCCTCAAGATAGCTAGAGCTCATGCATGAGTTTTATCAGGTAAAGCAAATGATTAGAGGCATCGGGGGTGTAACGCCCTCGACCTATTCTCAAACTTTAAATAGGTAAGAGGGTGCGGTTGCTCCATTGAGCCACGCCGTGGAATCGAGAGCTCCAAGTGGGCCATTTTTGGTAAGCAGAACTGACGATGCGGGATGAACTGAAAGTTGAGTTACGGTGCTGAATTGCATGCTAACCTAGATCACACAAAGGGTGTTGGTTGATTAAGACAGCAGGACAGTGGTCATGGAAGTCGAAATCCGCTAAGGAGTGTGTAAAAACTCACTTGCCGAATCAACTAGCCCCGAAAATGGATGGCGCTGAAGTGCCAACCTATACTCGACCCGCAGTAGGGGCGTCACTTTGTCACCCCCAAGGGTCTGTGTCATTTGCAAACCGCGACCGTGAAGCATCTTGGTCGGGGCAGCTTTGAAGTTCAATTCCAAATGGTCATTGACAAGAATCCTTTGTAGATGACTTAAATATGCGACGGGGTATTGTATGTGGCAGAGTGGCCTTGCTGCCACGATCTATTGAGATTCATCCCTTGGTCGCCTCGATTCAGAGCTTCGCTCTTGTCACAAACAAATCCGCACAACCCTTCCGCTCTCCCGCCTTTGCCTCTTCCTCGAGACGACAATTTTTTATTGCTTGGGGGAGGGAAATTTGGGGTTTACACGCCGCGACAGAAAAGGTGCCGAAGCCTGGGAAAACTGGGGTTTCCATGTCATGCCATGGCACCCAAGCATGGGAATAATTGGGGTTTCCATGTCGTGGCCCGGCGCCCAAAATTTGGGGTTTCCACCCGGCGCCTAAAATTTGGGGCTTCCATGTTGCGCCAAAAATTTGGGGTTTCCACCTGGCGCCTAAAATTTGGGGCTTCCATGTCGTGCCAAAAATTTGGGGTTTCCACCCAACGCCTAAAATCTGGGGCTTCCATGTCACGGCAAAAATTTGGGGTTTCCATGTCGCGCCTAAAATTTGGGGTTCCGTCCGACGCTAAAAAATTTGGGGTTTCCAAGTCGTGCCCCAGCACCCAAGCCTCGGGAAACTTGGGTTTTCCATGTAACGCCGAACATTTGGGGCTTCCACCCGGCACAAAACATTTTGGGGTTTCCAAGTCGCGCCCTGGCATCCAAGCCTGGGGAAACTTGGGGTTTCCATGTCGCACCACAACTGAAACTGGCAGCGCTTAATTTTGGGGTTTCCAAGTTGCGCTTCAGTGCCCAAGCCTGGGGAAACTTGGGGTTTCCATGTCGCATCTAACATTTGGGGCTTCCGCCCAGCACAAAAAAATTTGGGGTTTCCAAGTCGTGGCCCACCACCCAAGCCTGGGGAAACTTGGGGTTTACATGTCACGCCACGACCGAAACCGACAGTGCCCAAGCCTGCGGAAACTGGGGGTTTCCAAGTTGCACCCCGGTGCCCAAGCCCGGGAAACTTGGGGTTTCCATGTCCCACCCTTGATGGAACCATGGGTTTTTGAATTTTACGGCACAATGGAAACGCGGGGTTTTCCACAATTCCCCAACGCAGGGAAGTCAGGATTTCCATGATGATGCAAACCAGCTCGCAAGTCTCGGGAACTTGGGGTGTTTCAAAATTGCTGCTCAAGTCTGGGGAACTCGCGGTTTCCATGTCGCGGCACACCCTGAATCACCCGAGAGTCTATGGAACTTCGGATTTCCATGTTGTGGGGCCAGAAAAAGCCGCCAAAATTTGGGGAACTCGGGGTGTCCATTTTTCGGTGCGATGGAAACTGCTACCCAAGTTAGTGGAAACAAACGGGGTTTCCATTTCGCGTCACAGCAAAAATTGCTACCCAAGTCTAGGAAACGCAGTGTAAGGACTTGCAGTTCAGTTTCTTCCCGTCGGTGCAAAGTGCGAACTCTACGACTCAAATGTGCGAAGGGACATAAGTATAATTCACATTAGAGGTGGATTGATGGTTGGTTTATAGCGTGGAAGCATTTGGCAAACCCAGAGGCCAACTTACATGTTGGGGCGACTTGAACGAAGGATTGTTGGCCGACCAACAATCAGATGGCAAGTTTGCGATGTGTAAGGGCGTTTTGGCATGCAGCAGTCGAGTCGGCCTGGGTAGCGACTCACCCAACTGTTTGTATAAATATGGCAAGGCATTGGAGCACTTGGCATTCATTCAAAGATGGACATTCGAAAATGAGCATTGGGTGATCAAGAAAAAAGTGCGAAGTAGTGGAGCAGGTCGCAAAAGAGGCAGGGGCGTATATGCGCCCACTCTTGGGAAAGCAGACACGATACGCATAGTTTTCAGTTATCGAGTGACGGCGCGGGTAAGGAAGGCGCCCGCCATTCGGTGTGACACGGGTGACTCGGGTAGGTCGCCCACCCGTCGTGGAAGAAGAAATGCGGAGGTGTCTCCGGTGACTCGGGTAGGTCGTCCACCCGTCATGTAAAAGTAAATGCATGGTGACTCGGGTGAGGTCGCTCGCTCGTCGTGCAGCAGTAAACGAGGTTCGGTTGAGGAGTGCGGTTGGCAGCTTGTGTGATGGCGCGCCCGCCCAGTTCGCGCAAGGAACTCGGTTGGGTGTTCATTGGTATAAAGTAAACATAATAATACTTGGTTGCGAAAAACAAAATAAGTAGACTAATGGTTAGCCGTAGTCCATGAACATAAGTATTGGTGAAAAGAAAGTGTTCGGTGGCACCACACCTCACCAAGTACGGTTGAAAAACTACCGTAGGCCTAGGGGCATGACACGCGGGGTTCCCATGTCGCTCGCGCTGTGGCTAAAACTGCTGCCCAAGTCTGGGGAGCTTCACGTTTCCATGTCACCGCGCGACTAGGAATGACCGTCCAAGTTTGGGGAGCTTCGGTTTCCATGTCATCGCGCGAAAGGGAACAACTGCCCAAGTCTACCAAATACAGGGCTTTCCATTCCATGGCATGACAGAAACTGCGACCTCGGGGTCTTCCATGTCCCGCCATGACAGAAACGGTGACCTCGGTGCAGGGAACTTGGGTTTCCATGCCGCGGAGCGATAGAGAACTGCCCGAGTCCGTGGAACCCGGGAGATTTCTGTTTCGTGGCATGAGGGAAACTGCCTAATTCCGGGAACCTCTAGGGTCTCCAACTCCCGCCCGAGCGAAAACTGCATCCCTGACGCGGGGAACTTGGGTTTCCATGTCGCAACGCAACTGAAATCGACAAAGTTTATGGAACTCATGGTTTCCATGTCACAAAATGATGAAGAACCTACCAAGTCTTGCGAACTCGGGGTTTCCATTTCGCAGCAGGGTGGAAACCGCTTTCCTAGTCTGTCTCTGGAACTTGGGGTTTCCATGCCTCATTGTGACGAGAGTCGTCCAAGTGTGGGGAAAGCAGGGTTTCCCTGCCCCGCCGTGACGACATCTGCCCAAGTGCGCACGAAATCTAGGGTTTCCATGTCCCATTGCACCAGAAACCTCTGTCACGTATGCGGGGGGTGTCAGGTATTCGAGTCGGGAGCGCCCGAGAGAGTCGAGAGACCGAACCCGTAGTACGAGTGCTCGAGTTTCGCTATATGTGACTTGGGTGATCGTTAAGTTATATGCGAAGTCTTGGCACGACATTTGCTTATGCATGACGGTGATGGGCGCACTCATAGCAGGCACGTCGTGTTAGGCATGGCACACGCCCCTTGATACTTGCACGATGGGAGAGTCACCGATGGAAGGCATGCGGGCGACCCTTGTTGGGTGCCCGGATGAAAGAGGTGACCATGTGCGGATGAGTTAGGATGCGGGCAGGTGTGCGACATGCAGAAACGGGTGTAATCAGCGAGTTGTTGGAGCCGACCCATGGGTGCGACGGTGCACACGAAGGGACGTGGCGGTTCGTTGGAATGGGGTGTGTCAAGGTTATGTGGCAGGTCAGCCAGGAATGCATGTTGATGGAGTCAACCCTTGTTATCCTCGAGAGACATGTCCCTTGGGCGAAAGGATGCGTATAAGTAAGGAGGATGGTGTTCGACGAAGGGACATCGAACTCAGACTTCCACATCGCAGAACAAGTGTGAAGGAAGGATTTGGGCGAAAACGGAAGGAAGAGAAGGACGTGGGTAAGAGTGCCACACCGATGAGCGGATTACGGAGGGTGGGTCAGACTTGGTAGCGCGGGTAG
This sequence comes from Pinus taeda, assembly GCA_000404065.3. Taxonomy (NCBI): domain Eukaryota; kingdom Viridiplantae; phylum Streptophyta; class Pinopsida; order Pinales; family Pinaceae; genus Pinus; species Pinus taeda. The sequence continues at coordinate 204,540 of APFE030455621.1, read as the reverse complement.
GCAGAGCGGGGCAGGTTACCATCTAGGCAGGCAGGCCACACTGCATGCTGGCCATGCACCCTCACTATGGACCGCACCGACGAGTAGTGTTTGGGCGCCGCGGAATGGAAACTCGGGCAGACATGTTTGCAGTTTAGGTGTGGAGTTGTGTCGTGTAGGCCGCGAGCAGTGCAGCATGACCACATGACACGAGGTTCAGTATCTGGGATATATTATTGATGAATGGTGAGTGCATGTGGATATAGCCAAGATCCAATTCATTCGGGATTGGCCAACCCCAAACACTCTAAGAGAGCTCTGCAACTCTCTGGGTCTTGCTGACATCTACCGTAGGTTCATGTTATGGACATGAGAATTCTGATTTTCCACTTCTTACAAAAGCCACTTAGAATTCAACAACACATACTAGACACACTTGGAGGGTCAGCAAGTTCCATATTTTCACCTCAATGATGCACTGTTATGCCACCTGGGACACCTTTGTGTTCCTTCAAGCGACCATTACAAGATTATTTGGGAAGCACACTACAGTTGCGTCATTGGGCATTTTGAGGTTGAGAAAATAGGTGAAGTACTAAAAAAGTATTTATGGTAAGTTTTTTCGTTGCATTGTTAAGAACACTTATTGGAAAATTGATTGAGTGTTGAAAGAATAATTGAAGATAAATTTATGGTAAGTTATTTTCGCTGCATTGTTAAGAACACTTATTGGAAAATTGACTCAGTGTTGAAGTAGGTGTAGAACATGTACTCAAGTATTGGTAAAAGGAAAAAGTACGGTGGTGCAGCACCCGCTTATGCATGGTTGAAATACTACCACTAGGATAGGAGCGTGACATGGGGTCTCCCAGTCCCTCCTCCACAAAAGTCACCAAGTTGCGGGGAACCCAGGGATTCCATGTCCTGCCTTGTTGAAAGCATCCCAAGTGTGGTAAATTTGGGGTTTCCATGTCTCATCACGATGGAAATCGCCCCAGGTGCAGTAAACTTGGTGTACATATAGTCCGCAACCTCATGTCAAGAGAAAGGCTCGGTCGTTCAAGAGAATGAAGGTTTCTTCATTGGTAAAGGATCTCGCTAAGGATCAAAGGCTGGAGTCCCTTCTAGAGCTAGTCCACCATGGACTATCAAAAGTTGAAAGAAGGACACAGTGTCGGGGAACAAAGTGCCAAATAAAGAAAGTGCAGAGAGGAGGAAGTACTCGACTTGTGCTGGAAGAGTGGAGTGGGACACCTAATCATGAAATGCATAAAGAGTTTTGATCCCTGACGGAGGACTTGACCAAGCTGACTCTAACAGGAGGAAGGACTCGACTTGTGCTGGGAGGATATCATTGTCAAGGGTCTAGGGCTTCGCAATGACCAATAAGAAGCTTCAATAAGAGAAATTTACGAAAGGGTTTTCCTCTCTGAGAGAGAGAGGTTTTTCCTTGGCAGAGATCCAACATCTTGTGTTCTTGTTCTTATGTTTTTGGAACCAGTTTGATAAAAGTAAACACACATGCATTAATAAGAAGAGAAGAATATTAAGATAACACGATAAATTGTAAAAGAGCTTCACAAATTATCAAGTTTAGAAGAATCCCGCTATATCCCATTTCCCCAGATTCTTCAACGCGGTATCAGAGCTAAGGTGACACATCAAGGAAAGGGAATCTCAAGAACATCTGCAAGGTTGAAGCATCAAGCCAAGAAGTCTCAATCACATCAAGGACAAGAAGGTCTACCATCTATCATTCATCATGGAAGACTACAAAGCAAGAAGAAACACCTTGTATAAAGGCACCTACAAGAAGAACAAATCAAAGAGGGACCTACATCAAGCCACACCATATTGAAAAATGAAAGGCAATAAGAGTCAAGTCATCAAGCAAGTCCATTTGAAGAAAGCAACTTGAACAACATCAAGATCTAAAGAAGGCAAGCCCTCAAGTCTTCAAGAAGAAAGCAAGTTCACTACATCTCAAACTCTATCAAGTAAGTATATGTCCCCTTTTGAGTATACCTTAGTGTATTTTTGCAAGGAAAGTAACAAATTGGTTGTGACCACTACATCTCCAAAGTCTAACGGTTTGGATGCCAAGAATATGGACGCTGCAAAAGGGATTGTCCTAAACTTAAGAAGGATAACAACAAAAAGAGAAAAATGGAAGAAGCTCATGTAACTTAAGAAGTGAAAGAAGATGACAAGAAGCAAAATAAGGAAGATCCTCTTATGACTAAGTCAACCTCTTTGCTTAAAGTCTTCTTTCAAAGGGGGTAGAGGTCTCATTGGGGGTCCCATTTATACACAGGCGAGAGTAGATGAAGCAAGAAAGGCTACACCAATCGAGGAGAACTATCAAATAAAGCCGAGATGATAAAAGCATAATCAAGATGAGGTATGTATGCATCAAAGTTTAGGCCATGTCATCATATATATTGATTGGGTCATGGGAAAAGTTATAGAATCACGATCAAGAATAAAAGGATCTCTTTCGCCAACGACATGCTCGGAGGCATGTACTACAGTGGAGTAAAGGCCAACATGAAGAAGTGCTCTCATAAGGAGTATAAGGTGGTTGACTAATCAATCCAAGAAGAAGCAAATGAAGAAAGAGG
>APFE030455621.1:186871-199961 GCA_000404065.3 Pinus taeda | reverse complement strand
CCCGTTTTCCTGACGCTCCCCTATGCCTTCGTTCGGGTCATGCGCCCATAGAAACCCCAAAATTTTGTTCGGGTCATGTGTCCATGGAAACCCGAAATTTCATTCGGGCGGGTCGGGACATGTCGTGTGTGGGTGCTCGTGCAAACGCGTTGGGGCGGGTGAGGTCGGGTCATGCTGTGTCGTGTGACGGCACCCAGGGCACACGTGGCCATATAAAAAATGCAAAGTTGTGACCGGGGGTGGGCTTTATGCACGATTGTGATGCCTGTTCGCCCAAATCTCCCTTGTGCCTTTGTTTTGGTCGTGTGTCAGAGCCCATGTAAACTCGTTCAAGCAGGTTGTTTGCCGTGTAAACACTCGTTCGGGTGGGTCGTTTGCCATGTAAACTCATTCAGGTGGGTCGTTTGAGGGTGCCCGTGTAAACTCGTTCGGGAAGGTTGTTTACCATGTAAGCTTGTTTAGGCAGGTCGTTTGAGGGCGCCCCTATAAACTCGTTCAGGCGGGTTGGGCGAGGGCGTCCGTGTAAACTTGTTCGGGCGGGTCGTGCGAGGTCGTCCATGCAAACTCGTTCAGGCAGGTCGTTTGGGAGAGGGTGTCCATGCAAACTCGTTTGGGTGGGTTGTTCAGGAGAGGGTGTCTGTGCAAACTCGTTCGGGCGGGTCATTCAGGAGAGGGCGTCCGTGCAAACGCGTTCGGGCGAGGGCGTCTATGCAAACTCGTTCGGGTGGGTTGTTTGGGCGAGGGCATCCATGCAAACTCATTCAGGCGAGTCAGGCAAGGGCGTCCATGTCAACTCGTTCGGGCGGGTCGGGTGAGGGAGTCCATGCAAACTCGTTCGAGTGGGTCGGGCGAGGCCGCACCCAGGCACATGAGCCCGTATTAAAAATGCTAAGTTGTGACCCGGGGTGGCCTTTGTGAACGTTTGTGAAGCTCATTTTCCTTGCTCACGATTGTCCCTTCATTTCGGTAGTGTGGGCACCCATGTAAACTTGTTCGAGCGAGGGCGTCCATGTCAACTCGTTTGGGCGGGTCGGGCAAGGGCGTCCGTGTCAACCCGTTCGGGCGCGTCGTTCGGGCGAGGGCATCCGTGTAAACTTGTTCGGGCTGTTTGGACGAGGGCACACTTGGGCGAATGAGCCCGTATTAGAAATGCTAAGTTGTGACCCGAGGATGGCTTTGCGCACGTTCATGCAGCTCGTTTTCCCGGCTCTCCCTTGTCCCTTCGTTTCGATAGTGAAGGCGCCCATGTAAACTCGTTTGGGTGGGTCGTTTGAGGGCATCCGTGTAAACTCGTTTGGGCGGGTCGGGCGAGGGCGTCCGTGTGAACTCGTTCAGTTGGGTCGGGCGAGGGCGTCCATGTGAACTCATTCAGGCAGGTCAGGCGAGGGCGCACCTTTGTAAACGAGCCCATATCAAAAATGCTAAGTTGTGACCCGAGGTTGGCTTTGTGCACATTCGTGTAGCTTGTTTGCCCAGCTCTCCCTTGTCCCTTCGTTTCGGTCGTGTGGGCACCCATGTAAAATCATTTGCGCGGGTCATTTGAGGGTGTTCGTGTCAACTCGTTCAGGCAGGTCATTCGGGCGGGTCGGGCGAGGGCGCGCCCGGGCGAACGAGCCCGTATTAAAAAATGCTAAGTTGTGATCCAAGGTTGGCTTTGTGCACATTCGTGCAGATCGTTTTCCCGGATATCCCTTGTCCATTTGTTTCGGTGAGCCATTTGAGGGCGTGCGTGTGAACTCGTTTGGGCGGGTCAGGCGAGGGTGTGTGTGTGAACTCGTTCGGGCGAGGGCATCCATGTGAACTCATTCGGGCGGGTCGGGCGAGGGCGCACCTGGGTGAACTAGCCCGTATCAAAAAATGCTAAGTTGTGACCCGAGGTTGGCTTTGTGCACGTTCGTGCAGCTTGTTTTCCTGGCTCTCCCTTGTCCCTTCGTTTCGGTGAGTCGTTTGAGGGCGTGCGTGTGAACTCATTTGAGCGAGTCGGGTGAGGGCACGCACAGGAGAATGAGCCTGTATCAAAAAATGCTAAGTTGTGACCCGAGGTTGGCTTTGTGCACGTTCGTGCAACACGTTTGCCCGGCTCTCCCTTGTCCCTTCCTTTCGGTGAATCGTTTGAGGGCTTGCGTGTGAACTCATTTGGGCGGGTCGAGCGAGGGCGCGCTTGGGCAAACGAGCCCATATCAAAAAATGCTAAGTTGTGACCTGAGGTTGGCTTTGTGCACGTTCTTGTAGCTCATTTTCCCGGCTCTCCCTTGTCCCTTCGTTTCGGTGAGTCATTTGAGGGCGTGATTGTGAGCTCGTTCGAGCGGGTTGGGCGAGGGCGTCCATGTGAACTCGTTCGGGTGGGTCGGGCGAGGGTGCGCTCGGGCAAACGAGCCCGTATCAAAAAATGCTAAGTTGTGACCCGAGGTTGGCTTTGTGCACCTTCATGCAGCTTTTTTTCCCGTCTCTCCCTTGTCCCTTTGTTTCGGTGAGTTGTTTGAGGGCATGCGTGTGAGCTCGTTCAGGCAGGTCAAGTGAGGGCGTCTGTGTGAACTCGTTTGGGCGGGTCGGGAGAGGGCGTCTGTGTGAACTCGTTCGAGCGGGTCGGGCGAGGGAACACCTAGGTGAATAAGCCCATATCAAAAAATGCTAAGTTGTGACCTGAGGTTGGCTTTGTGCACGTTCGTGCAGCTCGTTTTCTCGGCTCTCTCTTGTCCCTTCGTTTCGGTGAGTCATTTGAGGGCATGTGTGTGAGCTCATTTGAGTGTGTCGGGCGAGGGCGTCCATGTGAACTCGTTCGGGTGGGTTGTTCGAGGGCGTGCCCAGGCGAACGAGCCCGTATCAAAAAATGCTAAGTTGTGACCCGAGGTTGGCTTTGTGCACGTTCATGGAGCTCGTTCGCCTAGCTCTCCCTTGTCCGTTCGTTTCGGTGAGTCGTTTGAGGGCGTGCGTGTGAGCTCGTTCGGGCAGGTCAGGCGAGGGCATCCGTGTGAACTCATTCAGGTGGGTCGGGCGAGGGCCTCCATGTGAACTCGTTCGAGCGGGTCAGGCGCGCCCAGGCGAACGAGCCCGTATCAAAAAATGCTAAGTTGTGACCCGAGGTTGGCTTTGTGCACGTTCGTGCAGCTCGTTTGCCTAGCTCTCCCTTGTCCCTTTGTTTTGGTGAGTCGTTTGAGGGTGTGCGTGTGAGCTCGTTCGGGCGGGTCAGGCGAGTCGGGCGAGGGCATCCACTTGAACTCGTTTGGGCGGGTTGGGTGAGGGCACGCTCGGGCGAACAAGCCTGTATCAGAAAATGCTAAGTTGTGACCTGAGGTTGGCTTTGTGCACGTTCGTGCAGCTTATTTGCCCAGCTTTCCCTTGTCCCTTCGTTTTGGTGAGTCGTTTGAGGGCGTGCATGTGAGCTCGTTCAAGCGAGTCGGGAAAGGGCGTCTGTGCGAACTTGTTTAGGCGGGTCGGGCGAGGGCGTCCGTGTGAACTCGTTCGGGCAGGTCGGGTGAGGGTGTGCCCGGGTGAACGCGCACGTATCAAAAAATGCTAATTTGTGACCCAAGGTTGGCTTTCTCCACATTCGTATAGCTCGTTTGCCCGACTCTCCCTTGTCCCTTTGTTTCGGTGAGTTGTTTGAGGGCGTGAGTGTGAGCTCATTCGGGCGGGTCGAGTGAGAGCATTCGTGTGAATTCGTTCGGGCGGGTCAGGCGAGGGCGTGCCCGGGCGAACGAACCTATATCAAAAAATGCTAAGTTGTGACCTGAGGTTGGCTTTTTGCACGTTCGTGTAGATCGTTTTCCCGTCTCTCCCTTGTCCTTTCGTTTCAATGAGTCGTTTGAGGGCGTAAGTGTGAGCTCGTTTGGGCGGGTTGGGCGAGGGTCTCTGTGTGAACTTGTTCGGGCGGGTCGGGCAAGGGCGCGCCCAGGTGAACGAGCCCATATCAAAAAATGCTATGTTATGACCCGAGGTTGGCTTTGTGCACATTCGTGTAGCTCGTTTGCCCGGATCTCCCTTGTCCCTTCATTTCGGTGAGTCGTTTGAGGGCGTGCATGTGAGCTTGTTCGGGCGGGTTGGGCGAGGGTGCGCCGAGGCGAACAAGCCCATAGCAAAAAATGCTAAGTTGTGACCCGAGGTCAGCTTTGTGCACATTCGTGCAGCTTGTTTTCCCGACTCTCCCTTGTCCCTTTGTTTCGATGAGTCGTTTGAGGGCGTGCGTGTGAACTCGTTCAGGCGGGTCGGGCGACGACATGCGTGTTAACTCAGTCGGGCGGGTCGGGTGAGGGCGTCCGTGTGAACGCGTTCAGGCAGGTTGGGTGAGGGCGCAACCGGAAGAACGAGCCCGTATCAAAAAGTTCTAAGTTGTGACCTGAGGTTGGCTTTGTGCATGTTCATGCAACTCATTTTCCCGACTCTCCCTTGTCCCTTCGTTTTGGTGAGTCGTTTGAGGGTGTGCATGTGAACTTGTTCGGGCGGGTCGGGCGAGGGCACGCCTAGGCGAGTGAGCCCGTATCAAAAAATGCTAAGTTGTGACCCAAGGTTGGCTTTGTGCAAATTCGTGCAGCTCATTTCCCCCTCTCTCCTTTGTCCCTTCGTTTCGGTGAGTCGTTTGAGGGCGTGCGTGTGAACTCGTTCGGGCGGGTTGGGCGAGGGCGTTTGTGTGAACTCGTTCCAGCGGGTCGGGCGAGGGCGCGCCCAGGAAAACGAGACCATATCAAAAAATGCTAAGTTGTGACCCGAGGTTGGCTTTGTGCATGTTCGTGCAGCTCGTTTTCCCGGCTCTCCCTTGTCCCTTCGTTTCGGTGAGTTGTTTAAGGGCGTGCGTGTGAACTCGTTTGGGTGGGTCGGGCGAAGTCATCCATGTGAACTCGCTCGGGTGGGTCGGTGAGGGCGCGCCCGAGCGAATGAGCCCATATCAAAAAATGCTAATTTGTGACCCAAGGTTGGCTTTGTACACATTCGTGCAGCTCGTTTGCCCGACTCTCCTTTGTCCCTTCGTTTCAGTGAGTCATTTGAGGGCGTGTGTGGGAACTCGTTCGGGTTGGTTGGGTGAGGGCGTCCATGTGAACTCATTCGGTTGTGTCACGCCCCCAACATTTTTCCCCATAGTTGGGCGGGTGCGGCACTGCCTGAACGACTCACCCGTTTCATGGTGGAGTGTTCTACGAACTACGCCTTACACTTATTAGAATTTCTTCGTTAGATTATAATGTGCAGAAAATCATTATAATGCAATGATAAACATAAAAGCCAAGAACAACTGAAACACATATAATAAATAAGCTTTTATTATATTTTTGAGAGAGTTTACATTGACCGGGAGTCCAACGCTCAACCGACGTTATACATTCGGGCAGGCGCCCGCCCATGCAAGAGCGCACGGCGGTCTGCCTTACCTCAACCGAGTTACAACCGTGAAAGATATTTCCAACCGGGTGGGCACGCCCGGCACGACCCACACACCGTTCCAACCTTCGTCACCGTGCAACACTTCGTATCATCCTTTGATGGGCGCCCATGCGTACTGCTATATCCAACACCACCACAACACGTCGTGCGGACGGATGCCTCTGTGCGTTCCACCACCCGACTTTGTGCCCGTGTCTATAGCCCGACCAGCAGGCGCATCAACCTCTACTGCACAACTGAACTTTAATGCAAAACAATGCTAAAGACTGCACCACCACTTCCTTTGACACCTCCCTTTGATCATTCGGATGGATGAGTTCCGATTGCCAAAATGACAATCTCCTCTCCATACTTATATGTGTCCTTGCGTGTGATCGGTTGGGCGTGGCCTCATGGCCGATGCCCCAACCATCCTCCAAGGAACCCCATTATTCCATTGTCCATACGGTCGGCCTATTTTCCAACACTGCCACCCAAGCTGTCATGTAAACCCGCCATGCCACCATGTGTTCCGTCGGCTAAGTATACCCGCGTGCCTCCATAGCTCTGCCCGCCTGTACGCTGTCCTCCGTTCGACCTGTACACCTGCGTGCTGCTACCATGCTCGCCATACTCGCTCGGACCCATCACTTGTGTGCTTGGCCTGTTTCCTATCCGCAACATGTGTGCGTTCACGCTGTCGTTCCGCCCGACCTGTCGTGCGCGTTCACCCATGCCGCTGCGCGAGGTGTGCACGCCCGCTTCGCCCATGTTTGAATGCACGCACCCGGTCGCCCGACGGAACCAACGCTCCCATACTTAGTTGATTTTTCGCCCGGTGAGGGGCACACGCCCGTGCTGAAATGCTAGGGCGTTACATCCTCCCCCACTGGAAATCATTGTCGCCCTCGACAATCCTGCACGCCTAAGTACCCGTCGTTCAAACCTCGCAATCTTCCTCTTCCACTTCCACAGAGAATCCTCCGTCTCCCAGCTTTCTTCCTCCGGTGCTCCCTTCCATCTAACAAGGTACTCCCGTCTCAGGTGGAAACCAAGGCCTGTAGTGCGATAGCTCAGTATCTTCTCCAACTCCAAACCTGGTCTGTCCACTATCCCAGCTGGTCCTCTCGGGGGTTCAGCTCTCTCCGGATGGTCTGAGTCAAGCCTGCATTTCTTCAACTGACTCACATGAAAAACTGGATGCCTCATGTGCATATGGCGTGGAAGTTCCAGCTTGTAAGAAACTTCCCCAACTCGTTTCTCCACACGAAATGGTCCCTCTTACTTCCGTTGAATCTTGGAAGTAGTCCCCTTGGCTGGCTGCCATTGCTCCCCAGTAATTCTGAGAAACACCATATCTCCCACATTAAACCGTGCATCTCGTCTCCCACGATCAGAAAATTTTTTCATTCTCCTTGCAGCTTCGTGCAAGTGCAACCGTGCAAACTCTAAGGTCTCCTCCCAAGCCTTCAAGAATCTCTTCGCATGAGGGCTCCTCATCCGACCTGTCGTCTCTACGGTATGCGGTGCAACCGGCATCTGTCCATTCACCAACTCAAATGGACTATATCCCGTCGCGGAACTCTTTTGAATATTGTAACTGAACTGTGCAATATCCAAGAGTTCGGGCCAATTCTTCTGATCAACCGTGACATAGTGCCTCAAGTAGTCCTCCAGCAGTGCGTTGATACGTTCAGTCTGCCCATCTGTCTACGGATGGTAACTCGAACTCATCAGCAACTCTGTCCCAACTATCTTGAACAATGTTGTCCAAAACATTCCTGTGAATCGCGTATCCCTGTCACACACGATACTCATCGGCATACCCCAATACTTCACCACGTTCTTGAAGAACAGTTCGGCAGTACGCTCAGCTGCACATGGTACCTTCGTCGGAACGAAGACAACATACTTGGAAAAACGATCGACCACGACCATGATCCCATTATACCCCTGAACCTGCGGTAGTGAGACAATGAAGTCCATAGAGACACTTTCCCATGGCCTCTCTGGAATAGGTAAAGGCTGCAACAGTCCTCCTTGCCTTTGATGGTCTGATTTGTCCTACTGACAAATGATGCATGTGTGCACATACTCCTCCATTTCCTCTCGCATCTTCTCCCAAAAGAACCCTCTCTCCAACAATGCCAATGAACGACGCTGCCCTGGGTGGCCAACCCATGGAGAATCGTGGCACTCTTTCAAGAGGTGCCTCCTAAGACCATATGTCTTTGGAACATAGAGTCGGCTCCCAAAGAACAAGTAACCGTCTCGTAGAAAGAACCTGCGAGTCTTCCCCTCCTTTATCTGCTTCACTATATTCTGCGCTAAAGTATCGGTCTTCACGCTTCCCTTCAGTTTATTCCGCATCTCCTCTGACATCTGAATCCGACTTCTACTCCTCTCTGCCCGGTCTTCTCCTTCCAATGGTGCAAGTTGTCCCTTCCTGCTAAGGGCATCTGCCAACGCATTGTGTCTACCCGATCTATACTCAATAGACATGTCGAACTCTGCCAAGAAGTCTTGCCAACGAGCTTGCTTTGCAGAAAGCTTCGGTTGTGATGTGAAATAACTGGCTGCTACGTTGTCCGTCTTGACAACAAAAGGCTTCCCTACCAAGTAGTGCCTCCATATGTGAAGACAATGGATGATGGCAGTCATCTCCTTCTCATGGACCGGATACCTCTGTTCTCTCTCCTGAAACTTGCGACTCTCGTAAGCCACTGGATGCCCATCCTGCATAAGGACCCCTCCTATGGAAAAATCAGAAGCATTTGTGTGTACCTCGAACGATCTCTCGAAGTCAGGTAACTTCAGTATCGTTGCCGTAGTCATCCGTCTCTTCAACGCATCGAATGCCTTTTAACATTCCTCCGTCCAGCACCACCTCTTGTCCTTTTTCAGTAGGTCCGTCAGTGTCGATGTTACTTTGGAGTAACCTTCCACAAACTTTCGTTGGTAGTTGGTCATACCCAAAAACACCCTCATATCATGGACATTCTTCGGTTCAACCCAGTCTTGGATAGCCTTCACTCTGCTCGGCTCCATCCGTATGTACCCCTGTCCAACGATGTGCCCAAGGAACGGTATCTCTGTCTGAGGAAACACACACTTAGACTTTTTCAAGAACAACTGGTTCTCCCTCAGTGCCTCGAAAACCATCACCAAGTGTTTCTTATGATCCTCCATGTTATCACTGTAGACTACTATATCATCCAGGTATACCACCACGAACGAGTCCAAGTACGGTCATAGGACATCATTCATCAACGTACAAAATGTCGCAGGAGCATTGCATAACCCAAACGGCATAACAAGAAACTCAAAACTGCCATACCTTGTTACGATTACGGTTTTCTTCTCGTCTCCTTCGGAAATCCGTACTTGATAATATCCATGCCTCAATTCCAGCTTGGAAAACACCCGGGCTTTCACAAGCTTGTCGAAGCAATCTGCAGCCAATGGCAAAGGATACTTGTTTCTCACCGTCTGCTTGTTCAACGCCCGGTAGTCATAGCACATCCTTAGCTCATTGCTATCTTTCTTTCGCTGGAATAATACTGGAGCTCCATAGGGGGACCGTGAGGGCTTAATGAAACCTGCATCAGCTAACTCCTTTAGCTGCCGTTTCAATTCCTCCAATTCCGGTCCAGACAACAGATAAGGTGCTTTCGCCAGGGGTTCCTTCCCTGGTTCAAGCTCAATATTGTGGTCCACTGCACGCCTTGGTGGAAGCTTCTTTGGAAGCTCGTCGGGCATCAGATCTGCATATTCGGCCAGCACATCAGAGATCTCCGCTGAAATAGGCATCCCCACTTCATTGCAGTTGACTCCTTTGCACACCACCGCATATGTCTCCACGTCTGAGTCCTTCATAGCTCTCTCCAAACTTAGTGCAGAAACATGCTGCACATTGACTTCCCTTCTTTGACTATGTGTGGGCAAAGTCCAGGTCCGTGACTCTCCAACCAGTACCACCTCGTCGCAGAAGGGGACAACAGTAGCCTTGTTGCCCTTCAAGAAGTCCTGTCCAAGTATCATGTCGAAGTCGTTCATCTCCATCACCGTGAAGTCAGCCTGACCCGTCCAGTCTCCTGCTTGGACCGGCACTTCGTGTGCCAAACCCGTCACCTTGGCCTTAGAGTTCGCGACCTCCATGTTGGATGGGAGAATCGTCAGTCCAATAGCTCTAGCCAACCGTGTCATCATGAAGCTATGGGTGGCCCCTGTGTCCACGAGTGCTTGCGTGGTTTTTCCATGCACCACCAAGTCTACGAAACCCAGACTGTTCATCCAAGATTTCTCCATAACCTGCATACATCTTCGTTCTTGTCGTTTATCATTTAGCCTCTCCAACCTTGGATCAGCTCTGATACCACCTGTCATGCCCCCAACATTTTTTCCCCATAGTTGGGCGGGTGCAGCACCGCCTGAACGACTCACCCGTTTCATGGTGGAGTGTTCTACGAACTACGCCTTACACTTATTAGAATTTCTTCGTTAGATTATAATGTGCTGAAAATCATTATAATGGAATGATAAACATAAAAGCTAAGAACAACCGAAACACATATAATAAATAAGATTTTATTATATTTTTGAGAGAGTTTACATTGACCGGGAGTCCAATACTCAACCGACGTTATACATTCGGGCAGGCGCCCGCTCATGCAAGAGCGCACGACGGTCTACCTTACCTCAACCAAGTTACAACCGTGAACGATATTTCCAACTGGGTGGGCGCTCCAGGCACGACCCACACACCGTTCCAACCTTTGTCACCAGCAACACTTCGTATCATCCTTCAGGGGCACCCGTGCGCACCGCTATATCCAACACCACCACAACACGTCGTGCGGGCGGACGCCTCCATGCGTTCCACCACCTGACTTTGTGCCCGTGCCTATAGCCCGACCGGCGGGCGCATCAACCTCCACTGCACAACCGAACTTTAGTGCAGAACAATGCTAAAGACCGTGCCACCGCTTCCTTTGACACCTCCCTTTGATCGTTCGGATGGATGAGTTCCGATTGCCAAAATGACAATCTCCTCGCCATACTTATATGCGTCCTTGCGTGTGATCGGTTGGGCGTGGCCCCATGGTCGAGGCCCCAACCTTCCTCCAAGGAACCCCATTATTCCATTGTCCATACGATCGGCCTGTTTGCCAACACCGCCACCCACGCTGTCATATAAACCCGCCATGCCACCATGTGTTCTGTCCGCTAAGTATACCCGCGCGCCTCCATAGCTCTGCCCGCCTGTACACTGTCCTCCGTTCGACCTGTACACCTGCACGCTGCTACCATGCTCGCCATACTCGCTCGGACCCATCACTTGTGCGCTCGGCCTGTTTCCTATCCGCAGCATGTGTGCGTTCACACTGTCGTTTCGCCCGACCTGTCGTGCGCGTTCACCCGTGCCGCTGCCCGACGCGTGCACGCCCGCTTCGCCCACGTTTGCCCGCACGCACTCGGTCGCCCGACGGAACCAACGCTCCCATACTTAGTCAATTTTTCGCCCGGTGAGGGGCGCACGCCCGTGCCGAAATGCTAGGGCGTTACAGGTTGAGTCGGGCGAGGGCGCGCCAGGGCGAATGATCCCATATAAAAAATGCTAAGTTGTGACCCGCGGTTGGCTTTGTGCATGTTCGTGCAGCTCGTTTTCCCGGCTCTCCTTTGTCCCTTCGTTTCGGTGAGTAGTTTGAGGGCGTGCGTGTCAACTCATTCGAGCTAGTCGGGCGAGTGCATCCGTGTGAACTTTTTCGGTCGATTCGGGCGAGGGCACGCCCGGGCAAACAAGCCCGTATCAAAAAATGCTAAGTTGTGACCTGAGGTTGGCTTTGTGCACGTTCGTGCAACTCATTTGCCCGACTCTCCCTTGTCCCTTCGTTACGGTCGTTTGGGAACCCATGTAAACTCATTCGGGTGGGTCGTTTTAGGGCATCCACGTCAATTCGTTTGGGCGGGTCGGGCGACGGCGCGCTCAGGCGAGCGATCCCATGACAAAAATGCTAAGTTGTGACACGAGGTTGGCTTTGTGCACATTCGTGTAGCTCATTTTCCCGGCTCTCCCTTGTCCCTTAGTTTCGGTATTGTGTGTGCCCATGTAAACTCTTATGGGCGGGTCATTCGAGGGCGCCCATGTCAAGTCGTTCGGGCGGGTCATTCGGGGGCGTCCATGCAAACTCGTTTGGGCGAGGGCGTCCATGTAAACTCATATGGGTTGTTGTGGTGTGGCTCCCTGGCTCATCTTGGTCCCCTTGTGCCCATCCAAATGATACAAGTGACAGGATTCCTTTTCGTGTGAAAGGTGGGTTGGTAATTGAGTTGTGTTTTCAGGTTTGCCTGAAGGATGGCCTTGGGTCATTTGCAGGGTGGCCAGTTTTCATCTTCTCTCCATCCCCACTCGGTAGTGCATGAGCAGTAATGTTGGCCATGCTCGTCCCAGGAGGCATATGTGAACAATTCCCCTTCTGCTCTCTAAGTTCTTGGAGCTGTATGGGCTATTGTGGTGTGGCTCCCTGGCTCGTCTTGGTCCCCTCGTGCCCCTCCAGATGATACTAGTGACAAGGTTTCTTTCCGTGTGAAAGGTGGGTTAGAAATCAAGTTGTGTTTTTGGGTTTGCCCGAACGATGGCCCTGGGTCATCTGTAGGGTGGCCGATTTTCATCTTCTCTCCATCCCCACTCGGTAGCGCATGAGCGGTAATGCTGGCCATGGTCATCCCGGGAGGCATATGTGAACAATTCCCCTTCTGCTCTCCAAGTTCTTGGAGCTGTATGGGCTATTGCGGTGTGGCTCCTTGGCTTGTCCTGGTGTCCCCGTGCCCCTCCAGATGATACCAGTGGCAGGTTTTCTTTCCGTGTGAAAGGTGGGTTGGCAATCGATTTGTGTTTTCGGGTTTGCCTAAACGATGGCCTTGGGTCTTTTGTAGGGTGTCCGATTTTCATCTTCTCTCCATCCCCACTCGATACCACATGAGTGGTAATGTTGGCCTTGTCGTCCTGGGAGGCATATGTGAACAATTCCCCTTCTGCTCTATAAGTTCTTGGAGCTGTATGGGTTGTTGTGGTGTGCCTCTTAGGCTCGTCCTAGTCCCCTTGTTCCCCACCAAATGATACCAGCGACAGGTTTTCTTTCCGTGTGAAAGGTGGGATGGCAATCGAGTTGTGTTTTCGGGTTCTCCTGAATGATGGCCTTGGGTCGTTTGTAGGGTGGCCAATTTTCATCTTCTCTCCATCCCCACTCAGTAGCGCATGAGCGGAAATGTTGGCAATGCTCATCCTGGGAGGCATATTTTAACAATTCCCCTTCTGCTCTCTAAGTTCTTGGAGCTGTATGGGTTTTTTGGGTGTGGCTCCCAAGCTTGTCTTGGTCCCCTCATGCCCCTCCAGATGATACCAACGACAGGTTTTATTTCCGTGTGAAAGGTGGGTTGGAAATCGAGTTGTGTTTTCGGGTTTGCCTGAACGATAGCCTTGGGTTGTTTGTAGTGTTATCACCAAAATAGGTCCCTAATAGGCTGTTGATCAGACTATCTTAGTGTAACTATTTCAAACCAATCTTTTAGCTAAGGCTTAGCCTCCTCAGCCTGAGAGGGCTCTCTCAAAGGATTAATGATAATATAGATGGCTAACTCTATCTTGGGTTTGTGTGTTTGTAGGTTGAAAAGATGAAGGCTTGCTACCATTGGGCTATGGAGTCAACAAGTCAATAAATTCAGTGGCAAGGTT
>APFE030455621.1:158118-186500 GCA_000404065.3 Pinus taeda | reverse complement strand
TAACTCCATGAGAACTCAGATCTGTTCAAGAAAACCTCTCTGCATTACTAATTATAGTTCATAGCATAAAGCAGCAGTTGAGCCAAATAGTCTCCAACCCTTTGCTAATTCAACCTCTTGCTCTATATAAAGCATTTACAATTAGGATTCCATCATCCATCAACAGGAGAATTCGAATTTTCCATCAGTGACACCTATTCTAACCATAAAACAAACTATTAAATGCAAATGACACCTAACTAGGAGTCCTAGAGACCTAATACAACTAGGAGTGTAACTCCTTATTATGATTACAACAACCATATCTAAAAATTTAAAGCATTCTTTGACACCTAACGCTCCATGAATTCTAATTTGATTAAGACTCCCACGTGGTCACCCAACTGCTGATGACAAACCCTAGAAATTAGGGAACATGTTTCCCTGTTTTTATCCTTGAAAATTGCAGAGCCTTTATCTCTTTATCCATGACACATTTTACGAAACGGAAGGAGGTTTTTGTAGCCCATGTTGTCCAGAACAAAAACCTCTCCTATGTTTTGAAAACAACGCTCCAGCTGTTCAGAAACTGTCCTTGAAAAACATGTGGCAAACAGGAAAAAATCCGTTTTCTGAAAGTAGGGTCTCAATGAAAGCTTAGTATCTCCCAACTGAAAACACTTATGAAGAAATTGAGATAGGTTATTGTATTAGGCGAGTTTATGAAGATGTGACCAGAAACGGATTTTGAAAAACAGGTGTAAAACCAGTGGACAAAGCTTGACTTTCAGCAGTTTCGTAGCGCACGTTTAACCATAAATTCCTCCTACCTCAGAACGAATTTAAAGAAACGGAAAGAGGTTTTTGTAGCTTGGTATGTTAGGAATAAAAGCCTCTTTCATTTTGAAAAATTAAGTTTTCAGCTGCTCAGAATCCCTTCTGGAAATTTACTACTAAACGCAGAAAACAAAGTTTTTTCTGCTAAAACAGGCTGCTACAGGGGTTTCGCAGCGCGCAGCGAAACTGCTGTGTAATTTTAAAAATCAAAGTTTCAATCCAAAAATTTGCTATTTTAGCACTTTTCTATTAAAAAATTCTTTTTATTGTTTCAATACCTTCCAAAACTGAATGGGAATGTTTGAAAATATTATACCAAGCAAAACTACCAAAACTTTGAAATTTCTTTATGGAGATCCTTTCTGCTGGTTCAATTGTATCTTTAAGTCTTCAACCTATTTCTTCTGCCCTTGGTGGTACCTCCTGTACTTTTTTGAATTTCTGCCTCACCTGATAGCTGACAACTGTTGATGCAATTTGATGGATATGACAGCTGTGAAAAAATGGCTATGGATTCGAACAAATCCACAATTTCGTAGCGTAGCCAGTGCAAAATATGAATTAGGTGCTACAAAATTACTTTAAAGCATGTTGCACTGCGAAACTGCTGAAAAGGATTTATGTGCCTTTGGCAAACACTCGAACTGATGTGAACAATTTAGAACTTTTTCTTGAGTGATAACAGTGGCTCCACTAGGGATAGTGTGCTCCTGTAGTACACTAAGAACTCGCAGGTCCAGTGCTTTATCCATTTATGACAAACTGAAATTTGCTTGACAATCATCCCCTTCAAGCTTCTGGGGCCTTCACCTCGGGCTTAAGCTTGATGATCACTGTAGGAGAAAGAAATCTATATCTACTAAGAAAAATGCTCAGTCAACCTTGAGCTTATTTGCATTATTCTACCTACCTGCCCTATCAATTTCAAACTTCTTTCAGCTCAAGCAACATGATATTTCCAATAAAGCCAATCAATTGTCTTCTCTGATATTGGAGGCTCTTGACTACATTCAACCTCAAAATAACCATGGTAGTGAGATGACCAAATCAACTGATAATATACTTGATCTTCATAATGCAAATGAAAATGAAAGACCGGAGTGCAAAGCTTGTCCATATATTCACTTATAGGGTCAAAGAATACATGGTTATGTTGATGATCATCATAACATTCTATATCTTTAGACAACTGATTCTCAACCACACAAGGTTCTTTGGATATGCTATCGAACTGCTTTTCTGAATGCTACCTACAAACAATGTAATTTTCCTCTTTCTTATGATCATTAATTGTTGTAAGCTGCTGAGAAGTTTGAGATAAAAAACCAACCTTTTCCTCTGTCTGAGGGTCGTAGAAGCTATCTTCCAGTATTTCTTCTTGCTGTTTGCAATCAATTTCATCTTCATTATGATTTGAAGACTGAGAATACTGTTGCATCTCTTCATTCATATCAAAGGATGAAACATGGTTTTCACAAGTAAACCCCTGCTGCTCTTCATGCTGCGTTTCATGAGACGTTATACTTTCTCCTTGGTGCTGGAATGCATTGTTATGAAGAGCCTCTAAAATTTCTTCATCCATAAATTCATCATCATCATAACAATCTTCCAAGTACTGAATAAGACTTAAAGAATTCCTACAACAATCTTTAAGAAACAATAATGAAGGATGACATTCTTTATACGTGTCATAGAACACATCATGGAAATCAGCAAGAGAAGATAATGAACCATTTTCCAAACTTTTATACCAAGACCATGCTTTTCATTCTAAAGTGGCCATAAACATCCTCATGAGACAATCCTCAGGAAAGTGAACCTTAAAACTGCGTACATGCATATGAAACCTAACCAAATGAAGAGCAGCATTGTCTTTCTTTTCATCTTTGAATATTGGAAGATCCTCTAACCAATCAACCTTTGGCATAGGATTTGGAAAACCAGGGATATGAGACCGATTCATAGGAGCATACCTGGCATTCATTCTTGCAGTGGAATTCATCTTGAAACTTCATCAAGCTACTGATTTTCTAGCAGTGGAGTCACCTTCCAATTTCTTATTCGATGTGTGGAGTCGCCAAGGTAGTTTTGCAGCCTCAAAATGATGTCTGAGCTCCTGCTACCTTCAGAAGTTTAGTCTCTTGATTTCGGGAATGAATAATCTTCAGGCTCCCGACAGACGCACCAAAATTTTATCTCAAAATCAAGCATTGGAAGGCTGCAGGCCAGGTTAATTTCAAGTAACTATTTCAAACCAGACTTTTGACTAAGGCTTAGCCTCCTTAGCCTGAGAGGGCTCTCTCAAAGGGTTGTTGATTTTGATTAATGATTTGAATAGATGGCTAACTCTATGGTTTGTAATTGTATATGTTTATAGGTTGAAAGATGAAGGCTGGCTACCATTGGGCTATGGAGTCAAAGTATGTTTCAGTACCACAACAAGATCAGCTTAACATGAAGTCAGGGCATTCAGCATTTGAATATTCATAACACAACACACATATGGAACCACAGCTCATAAGTGCACACAGGAAGTCAGAGCACAATCAGTGAATTCTGAGTGATTACCTATGCAACTGTAAACAAACTAAGGAAAGGACAACACACATTCTGAATATAAGAAATCCTTCATGAATCCTGAGTAGTGAAGCCAAAGCATTCTACCTAGCATGGAAGTCAAGGCATTATAGAGTTTGAGTGTAGAAATGACAATACAAAACAGTGAAACATAGTAAGTTTATCTATGAAGGAAGTCAGAGCATCAATGATGAATTCTGAGTATCATAAGTAAACACCACTGCAATGTAAGTATTGGAAAATTCCATCATAACAAGAACATACAAAAGCTCTTCATGAATCTTGAGTTGTCTAAGTAGAAATTTGCATTAGGTTAAAAATATACACAGTCTGCACATAGAGCAGCAGCTGAGCCAAAAAGTCTCCAACCCTTTGCTAATTCAACCTCATGCTCTATATAAAGAATTTACAAATAGGATTCCATCATCCCTCATCAAGAGAAATCGAATTTTCCATCAGTGACACCTATTCTAACCATAAAACAACCCATTAATTAGAACTAGCTGTTAACTAGGAGTGCTAGTGACCTAATACAACTAGGAGTGTAACTCCTTATTATGATTCAAAAACCTTATCTAAGCATCTAAATCATTCTTTGGCACCTAAAACTCCATGAAGTCGAATTTGATGAAGCCTCCCACGTGGTCACCCAACTGCTGATGACAAACCCTAGAAATTAGGGAACATGTTTCTCTGTTTTTTAGGTTTAGATCCTTGAAAATTGCAGAGCCGTTATCTCTTCATCCATGAAATATTTTACGAAAATGAAGGATTTTTTTGTAGCCCATGTTTTCTATAACAAAAACCTCTCCTGTTTTTTTAAAACATTCCTCCAGCTGTTCAGAATCTGTCCTTGAAAAACACATGGAAAATAGGAAAAAATCCGTTTTCTGAAAGTAGGGTCTCAATGAAAGCTTAGTATCTCCCAACTGAAAACACTTATGAAGAAATTGAGATAGGTTATTGTATTAGAAGAGTTTATGAAGATAAACCTCCTTCATAATTCCAAAATACCCTTTCATGTGACCAGAAACTGATCTTGAAAAAGACTGCTAAAACCAGAAGACAAAGCTTGACTTTCAGCAGTTTCGTAGTGCAAGTTTAACCATATATTCCTCCCACCTCAGAATAAATTTGAAGAAAATGAAAGAGGTTTTTGTAGTGCAGAATGTTAGAAATAAAAGCCTCTTTCAGTTTGCAAAATTAAGTTCTCAGCTTCTCAGGAAAGCGTTTAGAAATTGACTAGTAAAAGCAGAAAACAGAGTTTTTCTGCTAAAACAGGCTGCTACAGGGGTTTCATAGCGCGCTACGAAAACTCCTAGTTCAGTGATTTCAAAGCTAGTTTGAAAATTTCTCCAAATTAATGTGAGATATGACTTCCAAACTTATGGTGAGGCTTCTAGGACATGGAATGAGGTTGTCAGACTTTGATGGAAAAGAGATATGACCTTGAAACACTTCTAACCTTATGACCTAACTCTTAAAGCATGAAATGACCTAGAGACCCTTTAACACCATGACTAAAAGAAGGGTTTGTAAATGAGAATGACACTAATTGTGATGAGCTGACTCAAAACTTATAAGACTATGATTAGAAACAAGGCAACTTACCAAAGCTTAGAGACAAAGATTTTAGGGTGATAACAGCTAGGAACACACAACACAACATGACATGCCCAACTTCTGGAGGAGCAGTCCACGTGGATGTGGAAGTCACATCACACAAGGTAATATAACATGTACAACACTCAGCGGATGAGTCCGCACGAGTGAAATGGTTTTTACAACAAGTTTTATGTGAAAGTTTTGTCTGATGTCCGGGAGGGTAGCCACCACAGGCGAGATAATATTAACAACATATACAACACATTTTCATTAACAGATTATGTTTTGCAACAAGTGAAATAGTTGAAGTTTTCGACACAATTTAAAGTAACATGCATTACAAGTGTTCAATATTAGTCTTACAACAGTTACAATACATGTGTGAAAAATTGTTGGCCTGTTAGCAGGCTTCTGAATTAAGCGAAAGTTCCAAGACACATCATTACACCATACATCACTAACCCCGTGAGTGGGGAGTTGGAGCTACTACTTACTCTTCAAAGAAAATATTACAGACTCTCTTGGCTATGTGGGAGGAGCTGAGGTGAAAAAGTCCTTTCATCTACAAATGAGGGGGTAGTTATAGCCAAGGGAGAAACTGACCCTTATGGTCATTTGACTACCCTCATGATTGTTTGACTTCCATGAATTTTCAACTTTACATGAGTCATTGTACAACAAGTAGGTCTATTGGAATTCCACTTTACATTACATTGTTTGACAACATGGCCCATAGTAAATATGTGGGCGACATGACTCATGACAAGACTTGACATGACAATGCTGGTACATTCATGATGCTACTGCAGTGCATGTCGAGCTACAGTGATGTTGGGTGATGGATGTCTTCATGGTGTGTCACAACTTCACCTCCGCATAGCAAGGTATGCGGAGTATTCGATGGTCATTGGTTTGCTTGATGTTTCTTTGGCACATTGCTCCTTGCCTGTATGTTGGAAGGGTTGACAAGTTCATCTACTTGCAAAAGGTACATGTTTGTCCTTTCGTCCGTTTGTGAGCACATCTTGCATGTTTTCCCATTTGACCATCTGTGAACACATCTTTGCATGATCATCTATTCGTGAGCACATCCCTTCGCATGCATCATTCGTTTGTCCATTGTTGGACCTTTCCTTCTACATGTGCTCCCTTCCTTCATCTCATTTGTTGTCATGCCATGTTTTTTAGTATACCTATACCTACAGTCACTTATGATGAGATGAAATCAAATCGAAAAACCTCCTAGTTTACCATGAGACATGATCATTTCGGATGCAAGTGACTGGGAAAAGTAGCAAGGTTGCAAGGTGAGATGATGGCTCTGGGTACTGCTATTGAGAACTGTGTAAGGGTCACTAGGTGATAAAGATGGGAAATTTGAGTCGACAATGATTATCCGTTAGGTTTGGCACAGACGAAAGGAAAAACTATGCAAATTTTGCAAGGGGCAGTCAGGGCTGCAGGAAGGAAAGGTAGACAAAATCTGCACATTTTTCAAAACAAGCAGGTAGTTGTGGCTTGAAAGAAAATATTGCACAATTTTCTAGAGGAAGAGATCAGGCTGGATGGAGGGTCAACGAGCAGAAATTGCCCAATTTTTTGGAGGAAATAACAAGGAGCCTAGCAGTAGAAACTATGCAATTCCCAAGGGGAACTGGCAGTTTATTGGTTGGGTCATTGGAAGAAAAAACTGTGTAATACCCAAGGGGATCTGGTAGTTAGCTGGATGGGTGCTTGGTAGCATAAACTACGCAATTCATGGAGGGAACTGGTAGTTTTCTGTTCGGAGCTGCTGGTGGGAGAAACTGCACTGAGGCTAGGAGGCCGAACTACTAATCATCTCTGCACAATTTCTAGTTGAGTAGACTACTGGGCAGCAGAGGGCCTACTCATGAAAACTATGCAATTTTCTAGATGAGCAGCTAATTGACTGTCAGGAGGATGGGCTAGAAAAATTGCACAATTTTCTGAGGGAGATAGGGATAGGCACTGGGTGTTTGTTGGCCTATTTGTACAATTTTCCCAACCAGCAGAGTGGGAAAGGTATGCAGCTTTTGTGAAAATTTTGAGGGGAATGAGTCTCAGGGTGGCTGCCAGGTCAAATGCTCTGATCGACTAGCTTGAAGAATGATGCTTGCAGGTAACACAACTTGAAATTATTTGCTTGATGCTTCTGCGTTGTTCTATGTGATAGTCAATCGAGTCGATGGCGGGGTGATGGTCCGACTGGCAGAGGGGAGTCTGGCCATCGAAACTTCAACAAAATAACTAAGTATTCAAATGAGTGAAAGATGTACATGTGGTCTTGCAAACACACACCAACATGACTTAACAATGAGATAACCCAAACCATTCAGACACACATGCTCAACATGACTGACCGATGGTGTGAGCGACAAGCGCAACACTTGTGATTGATCGTTGATCAACCATGACAACGCTGTGTGTGAGTGCAACAGATGCTTTCATAGCAAACACAACATGTACACACGAAGCGAAGACCTTGAGCATGACTAGAACATGGTCACAAGCATGACTTCGATACCAACATGCAAAAACTTGGATGAAATGAACAAGCAAGGCAGATGCAAAGACTCACACGGGTTCACGGAGTGACCCTGAGTGTGTGTAGTCATCAAGCAAAACTTTCAAGGGAGGCTCTGAAATTGGGTGCAGGCCAAAATTTTGGAGGGTGGTTGTAGCCACTACAACATGATGTAACCCATATATTGGACTTGGTTCATTCCAAAGGTGAATTTCTTTGGGTTGACACATATTTTGTGTTATCGCAAGTTTTGAAGGACATGCCAAATGTGTTACAAGTTCTCTTCCAAACTCTTATTGAATATGAGGATGTTTTTGAGATAAACAGCCATGAATGAGTTGGTGAATGGCCACAAGATGTCATCCATTAGCCTTAGAAAAGTTGCAGGGGCATTTTCCAACTCGAAATGACCAACCATTCATAAAGGCTTCCTTGGATTTGAGGGCAGTCTTCCATACATTTGTGGGTTCTATATGGACTTGTTGATAACCAAAATTTAAATAAGTCTTGCTGAAATACTTGGGCCCCTTGAGCTGGTCTAGGAGGTCATCCATCCATGGGATTAGATGCCTATTCCTGACAGTGATTTTGTTTAGTGCCCAATAATCAATGCAGAGCCTCCAGGACCCATCCTTCTTTTGTACAAGTACAATCACACTCGCACAAGGTGAGGAACTTTGTCAGTTGCTCTCATTTTATAGCAACGCCTAGATCTGCTGCTTGATCTCTTCATTTTCCATAATGGAGTGGTGGTATATTGTCCCATTGGGTATATATGCTATGAGGGTCAAATCAATAGAATGCTTGACTTGAACGCGCAAGGGTACCCCTATGGTTGATAAGAAGGTATCCTTCTATTCTTCCATAACCCTATCCACCAGCTTCTTCTACATGGAGGATCCCTTCCTAGGGGCCATGGATCTGGCCATGATCTTCCCATTATGTTGAGAGTGAATAAATAAGATAATTAATCTCCTCATATGGGAGATGATCTTACTGCATTGATTAGCAATGATCAAAGAGATGGCAATAGGCATGGATACCTTTGATATCCTGTATAAATTATCACCCAAAGTAATAATAACAGTGTGATGCCTAGAATCATATACAACATGATGTTTCCACAAGTATGGTTGGCCTAACGATACATCAAAAACCTCAAGAGGAACAACGCCACACAATACCTCATCCACGAAGGGAAGGTGGCACTACTAGATGATGCAAAGATATCATCCTTGGTGGAGCCACCTGATGGTGTATGGATACAGGTGTGGTGTGGTCGATAGACCTAGCCACCTAATGAATTCGACTGAAATTAGGATATTTTGGCTCCCACTATCGACGATGAACTACAACGGTGACCCCTTCACCCACATAAGTGAGTGGAAGTGACACTCCTCTTCCTCTGGGTCTTTGTGCTCAATCATCTGGACCTTGGTGGTGGAAATGATGGTGTTGGGCTTTGCATTAATAATATATTTCCATTTATCATTCCCCTTGTCAAGGTCTCACTTAGAGTTGGAACATGCATATGACTTAAAAACATTCAACTCTGCCACCACTGATTGATTGGCACGACACTCACTTATGTTTTGATTGTGGCTCTTGTGGAACTCATTCCACTTCCTAGTGTCCTTCTTCATATTCATGGTGCTATTCGTTTCTTTCAGCTTCAATGGGTTATCTTGGGTCACCCTGGTTTGGATTTTTCCTTCTTTTTTTTTGGTTTAGGGGCACCTTTTTGTTGTTGTAGATTCATAGATCGAAAGTCTCACTTGCTCTGTTTAAATTTATGTTTTATCTTGCCAACATATCAGTATGTGGCACTGAGTGAGGAGATGTCTAGGAAATCCATCTCATCCTATATGTATTTATGTAGTTAGTAGTGGTACTTGAGTACCATATGTTGCTCAAAATCCTTGATACCCAGCTTTGTGTGAAGGGTATGAAAAATGTTTATGAGCTCTAGCATGTCTTAGTCCCTTCCCTAACATAGTATGGTCCATTTTATGTACTTATCTTCATATCTCCTAATAGGGTAATAATGTTCCTTGATGGCATCTTGGAAGGAATTCCAAGGGGATGCAACTAAAAACAGTGAGGGTTCCCTCTCATCCTTCTACTCATGGTAGGTTTCCCACTAGTCCTTAATGTGGGGGGCGAATTTAAGGATCTCCTACTCGCCTGTATTTATTTTTAGCCCCCATGGGTGACCATCGATGTCAGCAAGGATGGTCTTGCGATGGTTCAACCAGTTCAAGTCCCAACTCTTTATACCCCGACCTTGTTGGGGACATGCACAAAAAAAACAAAGGGAGGGGAAAATGCTCTGATACCACTAATCTAGATCTATGCAAGAATAAAAAAAAATACATATATAAATAGAAAGATAGATCTATAGTGAAAACAAAACTTCATTCATTAATAACAAAGTATTAAAAATTATTACAACCATAATGGAAATAGCTCGTTCAGGCTATAGTATCTTATCTCTGAGAAGATATGTGGTGCCTTCTGAACTATGTTACAATGATGCTCATAGGGCTATTTTTTATTCAGAAACAATGGAAAACCTTAAATATCCAAAAGCCTAACCCTAGGAGATGAAGTGCCAAAATTTTGTGGGCCCCGTTGGGGTAGATTGGTACATCAAATTCTTGGGGTCATAGCTTTGACATATGATCTTCATTTGATGTGTACAATATCTCATTAGAAATATCTATCCGAGGAATACAAATTTTGACTAAAAACCCTACCATAGGTTACATGTTTTCCCATTTAAAAAAATGTCTTTTAGGGCCTCAAAGCGGCTCCATATGTTTAGGATCAAAACTACCAAAAGTAATCAATTGTGTTACAATTAAGGAAATTGAAAAAAAATGGTGGGGGTCCAAGTGGAATAGGCGGGTTACCACCAATATATTCCTAGATTAGTCCTCCCCCATTAGGAAGCAATGGTCCCCATTACATTGAGTGCCTTCATGAGATGGAGAAGCTTTTATTGAACTTGGTCCCTTATAACTAAGTTGCCTTGGTGTAGGAGTTGGCCAACTTTGACAACTTGATACAGTTGGATCTTTTGTTGGTGAGTGGTCTTGATCTATGTGTCCATGATTCGATCAGTTATGACCTATTCCATGTAGTATAGTTTGAGCTATGTTGGTGTTAGTTGTTCAGCAATGTCTGAGGTGTCTAGTAGTGGTTGAAAGTATTGAACACTAGGTGCAGACCAAGGAATGGGGGAATATTGAGCTCAAAATCATTTTCTCCCACACCCTTGGTGATGGTGTAAAATCCATATCATAGTGGTTAGAGTTTCCTATGGGCTTTGATAGAGCATTATTCTTTCAAATGCAACCAAACTTTATTGTCCACCTAAAACTTATGTGGCACCCAATGTCATCATGTTGCTACTTATACTTGCCATTGGACTTATCCATGGTATCATGAACATGCTTGCAGATGTGCTGGATTTACTTCATAAAATTGGTTGCTTTATCAACCTTAGACTATACATGTGTGAATTCTTCTTGTGTAGTCACATTAGACATGGAAACATCAATCATACACAATGGTTGAAATCTCATACCCACTTGAAAGGGATTGTGACTAGTCAAGCTATGGAGAGCTCTATTACAATTGTGTTCCACATAGGGAAGGCTCTCATCCTAGGTTCGTAGATTCTTGGAGTTTTACATGTGGAGTCTGTGCACTATAATTTTGTTGACGATCTTTATTTGGCCATCAGTTTGGGGATGGAATGCAGTTGACTGGGTAACCTTGGTGTCCAATAATGTCCATAAGCTTGAGCATAATTTGCTTAGGAAGCTTCTATCTCGATCTGATATAATGGTCTATGGGATCCAAAAATGTACCCACACTTGTTCAAAGAAACGTTTGGTAGTGATCTTTGTTGTGATTCTCTTCCTGTAGGTCACCAATATAGCCATCTTAGAAAATATTTCCACGACCACAAATACATAGGCATTACCATGCTTGATAGAAGGGAGGCCAAATAGATAATTCATGGAGATGGATTCCCAGGGTTGGCTAGGAGTGTACAGGCCTTACTTCTTGATGGTTGGATTGGAAATGGTACATGAAATACATGATCTGATATATTTTCCAACATCCTGTCAGATTTTTGGCCAATGCAAATACTTCTCTAGAATGACCACAATTTTCTCCACACAAAAGTGTCTTGCGACTCAACTGTAGTGTGCTTCAAAAATCAACTTGGCATTATCACTTGAAGGAACACAAAGGTGGCCTAGGTAGCATAATGATGTCTCATGGAGGTGGAAATATGGAACTTGCTTTCCATTCACTAGCATATGGTATGTGGTGGCAAACTTTGGATCATTTTTGTATAGTTGCGACCATCTAAAGATCTTGTGGCCAAAAGAGTTGGGAACAATAGTTAGTGCTTCAACTAGGGACCGACCAAGGCAATATGAAACATGATTAGTGCTACCCCTTTCTATTTAATGTTCAAGTGGAATTGTTTCATATATGTAGACCACTTTTGATGTCGATCGTTTTGCAACTTCCCTTGTGTTTGTATAAATTAAATAGGTTTATGATCTATGTAGATGATCATCTCCTTCCCCATAATGTAATGTTTCCATTTCTGGAAATCCTACATGACATAATACATCTCTTTATTATAAGTGGGGTACTTTTGAATTGTATTAGAAAGTGTCTCACTATGACAGACCATCAGATGCCTTTGTTAGGTGAGAACTACACCAACAACATAGTTAGAGGTTTCTGTCTCAATTTAAAATGCTTATTACAAGTATGGAAATGTAAGTATAGGTGCAAAGCAGAGGTGATGCTTCAACTTAACAAATGTATTCTATTCAGACTTGGACCAGGAATACTTTGCTTTTTCTCTGCCCTTGGTAACCTGATTCAAAGGCCATGTGATATAGGAGAAACAAAACAAGAACCTCTGCGAAACTTTATAAGAGTGGTCGAGGCTAGCCAATCCTAAATGACTTGCATCTTAGCTGAATCCACATGCATGCCTTGCTCATCTATGATGTATTCTAGGCATTGGACCTGGCTCATGCTAAAGGTGCATTTCTCCAGGTTTGTACATAGTTTATGCTATCATAGGGTTTGAAGGACCTACAAAATTTGTTGCAAGATCTATTCCTTATTCTTGGTGAAGATGAGGATTTTGTTGAGATAAAGAATCAAGTTGGTGAAGGGCCACAAGATCTCATCCATCAGGCTCATAAAACTTGTAGGGGAATTTGTCAACTAGAATGGCATGACTAACCATTCAAAAATTCCTGCCTTGTATTTGAAGGTGTTCTTCCATACATATGTGGGCTCTATTGGGACTTGGTGATATCCAGAATTCAAATTGATCTTACTAAAACACTTGGTCCCCTTGAGCTAGTCCAAGAGGTCATTAATCTATGGGATTGGATACTTGTTCCTGGCAATGATTTTGTTTAGTGCTTGATAATCAATTTTGAGCCTCTAGGTCCCATCCTCCTTCTGTACGAGTACAATTGGGCTCTCACAAGGTGAGGAACTTGGTCAGATGTGCCATTTTTGCAACAACTACTAGATCTGTTGCTTGATCTCTTCATTTTATAGAATGGAGCAATGGTATATCGAACCATTAGGTAAAGGTGCTCTAGGATTCAGATTGATCAAATGCTTGACCTTACAGTACAAGGGTACCCCTCGTGGGTGAGGAGAAGATGTCCTTGTATTCTTCCACAACTGCATCCACCTATGTCTATTTCACAGAGGAACCCTTCCTAGTGGCCATCAATGTGGCCACAATATTCCCCTTACTTTGAGATAAAATTAGAAAGAAAACAAAGTTCCTGGTCTTGGAGATGATCTCATTGCATTTCTCAGTGAAGACAAAAAAGATAGAGGCAAGCGGGGATACCTCTCGTATCCTGTATAACTTATTGCCCAAAGTAATAATAACAGTGTGAGGCCTAGACTCATATACAACATGACGCTTCCACAAGTATAGTTGGCCTAATAATACATCACAAAAAGAAAGAGGAGAAACATCACACAATACCTCATGCGTGACAGGTTTGATGTTGTATGGAAGGCGACACTGCTAGATGACACAGAGATCTCATCCTTGGTGGAGCCACCCGATGGTGTATGGCTGTGGGTATGGTGTGATCAGTAGGCCTAACTACCTAACAATTTTTTTTGATATGAGGTTCTTTTGGCTCCCTTTATTGACAATGAACTACAATGATGAATCCTTCACCTACATTTGTGAGTGGAAGTGACGCTTCCATTCCTCTGGGTCTTGAAGCTCAATATTGGGGACCTTGGTGGTGGCAATGGTGGCACTGGGATCTGCATCAATAATTTTATTCCCTTTATAATTCCCCTTATTGGGGTTTCACTTAGAGTTAGAGCATGCATATGACTTCAAAGTCTTCAACTCGACCACTAGTGACTTCTTGGCATGACACTTACTTTTGTTGTGAGTGGGGCTCTTATGGAACTCACACCACTTCCTTGTGTCCTTTGTCATATTCATGGTGCTATTATTTGCTTCTAGATTTGATGGGTTGTCTTGGGTCACCTCACCTTGGGTTTTTCCTTTTTTCTACAGTTTGGGGGCACCTCTTCCGTGCTTCTGATTCATTGATCCGCAGTCTTTCTTGTTTTGTTTAAATTTTTTTTCAACCCTTACAACGAGTCAGTAAATGACACTGAGCAAGGAGATGTCTAGGAAATCCATCTCATCTGGGATGTATTTGTGTAGATAGTTGTGGTACTTAAGTACCAGATGTTTCTTGTAATCCTTGATACCCAACTTTGTGCGAAGGGTATGAAAAATATTTGTGAACTCTTGCATGTCTCGGTCCCTTCCTTGCAACAATGTGGTCCATTTTACATACTTATCTTCATACCTCCTGACAAGGTAATACTCTTCCTTGATGGTGTCTTAGAAGGAATTCCAAGTGGGTGTGGATGAAAATAGTGAGGTTTCCCTCTCATCCTTATACTCACGGTAGGTTTTCCACTAGTCCTCGACATGGGGGGTGGCTTTAAGGAGTTAAAAAGTAATATTTTCCTATCAGAAAAATCATGAACCGAAAAATACTTCCAACAGATTTAACCATTTATCCATAACATATGCATCTATTTAACCTTAAAATATAGCGATGTCAAAGATAACTTGTACCTTTAAATGGGAGGTGCCACCGAAGTGACTATTGAATTAAGATGTGTTGCCTACTGGCATCTGCTGAAGGATTTAAGAAAACTTGTCCATCATCTCATTCCTTTGCCACTCAATGGATTCTTCGAGCAACAATTTGATAGGATCTCTTACTCCCCCATATTTATTTTCTTCCCCCATGGGCAACTGTTGGTGTCAATAGGGACCATCTTGCAAGGGTTCAACCAGTTCAAATCCCAACTCCTTATACCCCAACCTCATTTGGGACATGCACAGAAAATAGAGAAAGAGAAAATCACTCTGATGCCACGGATCCAGATTTGTGTAGGAATGAAACCAAATACATAGATAAATAAAAAGAAAAAGCTATAGTGAAAACAAAACTTTAATTCATTAATAACAAAGTACTAAAAATTGTTACAAGCATAATGGAAATAAACTAGTTCGGGTGATGGAAGCTTATCTATGAGAAGATATGTGGTTGCTACATGCCTACTAAATTGTCTTACAATACAGGTCCAAGGCCTATTTATTATTCTGAAGCAATGGAAAATCATAAACATCCAAAAACCTAACCCTAGGAGATGAAACCCGAAAAGCATGTGGGCCCCATTTGGGTAAATTTGTACATCAATTTCCACGGGTCATAAATTTAGCATATGATCTCGGTTTGATGCATATGATACCTCACCAGAAAGTTCTATATGAGGACTAAAAATTTCGACCACAAACTTTATTTTAGTTAATGGGTTTTCCAATTTTCCAAAAAAACATTGTTTAGGGCATCAAAATAACTCCTCAAGTTTAGTACCCGAAAAATTGCCAAAAGTAGTAAACTGTGTTACAATTTCAAGAAACTAAAAGAAACAGCGTTGGGGGTCCAAATGGAATAGGTGTATAGCCACCATTATCCACCTAGATAAATTTTTCAATATATGTAACTCTATAGGAAATGAAATGAGAAGTTTCTTGAATAAATATTGCAAGCCAAATTAAAACACACATATACAAAAGTATAAAAATTAGCATAACATCTTACCTTGAGTGCCCCCCCTTAAGGATTGGCATGTGCATTAACTATGAATCACCACAGACCTTTAAGGTATAATCATGGATAGGAGCAATACTACATGAAGGTGTTAAACAAGGAAAACGTATTGCAATGTGTCAACCAAAAAAATATAAAGTTCTCCCCCCAAACATGAGGGTATATCTATGTATATATGTGACAAGGGTACTTTCTCATCTCAAAATAGAGTTATAAAGACCCCTCAATCAATGTTTATAGTTATGCTTACAAAAAACTTTGGAGTGATATGATCCATAGTAAATGTAGGCTCATAGCACACTTATACAAAAAATGATCCATTCCTTTGTTGGTTCACAAAATTGCAGTGCAATAATGCCATTTTTATTTGCATAAGAAAGAGCATATTCCAATGGATTGATTATAGGTTGGCATGTGTTCATCAATTTCTTAAGAAAAATAGGAACAAGTAGTTGTGATGACAATTCCTTGAGTAAATTGTAGATGCTTTTAGCTATGGTCGATATTATATTTCGACAACAAATTGATAGATGATTTACTATCATAAATGTTAGTATCTTCTCAAACTTGCTTCTTGTACAAAACCTACTTGGTGACCTACAAAATATATTGTGGAAATATGCTATATGTTACATTATAAATGTTATTTAAAAATCATACACATAGGTATACATCCTAGCACATACCTTATCATCGTTAACAATACGACTAAGTTCACAACCCTTTCTAAATTAACCATGCAAAACCAACAGAGTTTTAGAACTACAATCCATTTACCTTTGAGCATATAAAAAACATGGACATGGTTAGGTAAACTTTATAGTATTATTGGAATAATTCAATATTTGGTTGTAGGTAAAAAGAAAATATAATTAATGGAAAAATATGTCATTTCTACGACTTATCATGAAGCCTACATGAACTTCCATATTTTATGATAAGATCATAAGTTTTCATATGGTGATCCAATAATCTACATGTCGATGAAACGTTTGGTACAATTGTAGTAGTAGGTACCACTAGTTGATTAGAAGGTTAGTGACAAATACAACACCAAATAAGCAAGGAGAAAGTAGGGATTGTATGAATAAGCAAAGAAAGAAACCTATAACTTACACTTCTTAATGGACCTTAGTCAAAGGAGGTCTTGGCTCCAAGAATATTGCACACAAAACATGAAAAGACATTTCAGACTCTATAAGTAACAAGGCTTTAGATCTAAGTCACAAAAGTAAGTGAAAGAAGAAACTAGGGTTTTGATAATGAAGGGAATAAGGGGCCTATATTTCTACTAATATTTCATTGTATTTGTACATATATTACTAAATCCTAGCATGAAAGTATTCTAGCATAAATATCCTACTAGGTACATTTATGTATAATAACACTTCACAACCATAATTTTATATTTGTGATACGATTCATTTAACAAAAGAAATATAGTATAAAAATACAATCCAAATATAACTTTTTATAAATATCTAACAACATATTTTGAATAACAAGCATTATTTAAGTTTTATACAAGCATGAAAACCTTAAGACAGATCTCAAAAAAATTTGCTTCATGAAATGTCAAGGGGTTAATAAATCTTTAAGAATACAATTTAAATATTAGAATTGTGTTGTAAGGTCTCAACAATTTTTTTTTATAGGTAATCAAAGTCGATTGTTTTTGTTGAATTAATTTCACTATGATTTGGTTTAAACCTTTGATTTTTAGACAAGTTGAGTCAAATCACCCCATCTAATCTAATTTGGTATCAATTTGGAATTGGTCCTATAAATATCATAGGTATACCTACTTCAATATCTCTCCAAAACCATACATATTCTTTTCTAGCCATTGGCAAGAACATTACAAAGTTTGTTAAATTTCTTAACTTAGAGCTGAAGTTCTATTTGGTATTAAAACATATGCATGAGGTGGAATTATATGCCCTAAAAATTGATAAATATGACAAGGGATTGTGCAAAAAACATATCAAATACATTGTGGAGTTTATTCCTCGAAAAATTAGGTCAGGTCATTCTCTCTTGGGATATGTCTACTCCTCTATTCACTATCCTTATTGGTATGTGGTATCAGCCCAATGAAAATTTTAGTGGGTTCCTCCTCTCTTCATTCTCTTTGCTAAAATTTAGGGTTAATCCAATGCAAAGTTTAGTGGCTTTCTCCTTTCTCCACTAACCCCCATAACCCTTGAACAACCCTAACTACATAACCCTTTAATATCTACCTCCTAACCCCTCATCCTAAATGATGTCCAAAGCCATGAAAAAATTATTTGTTTTAAACCTTGTAATTACTACCAAATGACCCCTGTAACTCAAAGATTACATTTAGGGAATAATTAGTGCTTTTGGAGAAATCACATGGTTCTTGTGGTGGATGGGTGAAGGTTTAGAAATTTACCAAGATTAGTGGGTGGAGGACGATTAAAAGGCTGTGCTAAATTATTAATATTGATAATAGTTAAAATCAATGGGAACATTATCAATATGGGTTAGGAGGTTATAGGTTGGTGGGTTATGAGAGAAACCAAGGTAAATGATTTCTAACCAACCAATAATAAATGAAAAATGGCATAAACTTTAACAAAACATAATTACCTAGATAAGAAAATACTTTAAAGAGAATAATCATAGAAACTATGATTCATACTTGACCATTTATTATATATAATGCATCTTGATGCTTTTAAAGTGGAAAAATTGGAGGAATCATCTTACAATGCCTTTTTTACTGACATGTACCAGTTTGATTTAGGGTTTGAAAACTCATGGAAGAAGTTTGAGGAATTAAATGAAGTTTTAGAGGTCTAAAAACTCTTACTTTTGTAATACCCATTGGAATTTTTCTACACTTAGGGACCTTTACAATGGTGCAATAATTACATAGAATGGACTTTTTATGCAAACATTATGCCACCTACAACTTGATTTTCATGTTTTGTCCACCATGATTCAAGAGAATTCCATGTCATTCTTGTCACTTAGGGAGAAGGGGGTAGCCACATATAGGAAATGAAGATATCTATATAAGGTTGCGTCGTAAATCATGTCAAGCATCTAATGGGTCAAATTTGACCCTTAATTGACTATTGAAATATGTTATAATTGGGTCACTAGGAGGAAAATGATTTTGACTATATTTTCTTGTATTTTGTTACATAGTAGAGAAAAGTAGTTAAGTGTGCACAAAGAGAGAGCTTAATAGAGGGGGTTTATGTTTTATATCATCCCACAGGCCATAGATCTTAGGAAAATCCATGAGAGTGCCTTATCCATTTTACTTGGATCATTTCCATTCCAAATCAAAGAGAGTAGAGTAGCCTCACCTAGCACGGTTTTCTCCCATAAGGGTTTCCTAGAGCATATTTTGGGTTTCATTACCATTTGTGAGAGTTTGTATTTACTTTTTCTTTATTTCTCATATATTATCTATTACATGCATAAAAAAAACTTTGATAACAAATATAGAATATAAAAGGAATTAACCCTTCATAGTATAGGTTTTGGTTTTCTTTCATAAATTTGTCATACAAAATGTCCAACTAAATATCCATGGTTTTTCACAGGTAAAAATATATAATCAAATACCTCTTACGTTTCAACATTTAAATATCATTGATGTTTATAGGAATGTCCATAACAAAATCATCATCAATGTCATTTTTTATAATTGCATCATCGATATCATCGTTGAGAACATTATCATCTACATATAGCTCAACTTCTTCAACTTTATTATCAACCTATTTTTCTCCCTAAGGTTTCTAAATTTGAGGAATTATGTTGATTGAACTTTTGATTAGGCCTCAAACCTTCTTTTTCCAGTCATGACACCCATTCACATGGATTATGACTATGTGAGAGAAACTATACCCTTTCAGTCGCTTGCAAGACCACCTTATGGGAGAGACAACAATATTTTTCCTTTTGTTTTGCACCTGTGACTGAGGAGTGTTTCTAGAAACTCATGGTTCCTAGGAGAACAATTCATATCATAACTTAATTGAGCTAGCCATGGATTATCATGAATACATTTCCTTCAATTCTTTTCATCCTGAGCATCCAAATTCATCCTCTTAGGAGCTCTCTTCATCCTATTTATACTATACCAATTGAGAGGGTCACGCTAGACACAGAGAGCTTAAGTCTTGGGTATACTGATTTTATGCTTCATATTTAGATTCTTATTGAGAGAGATAAATCTTATGACTATTATGCTACTAGAGTACATATTTTACCTTTTGTAGTTGGGAGATTCTGTCGGTTTTTGGAGAGGAGGCCTTGAGTGAAGATATACTTGCACTTTGCTTTTGGGTTAATAGAAATTCATGTTCCTTCTATATCTACATATTTTCAGTAATATTTCTTATTATATCTATGATCTTTTGAGCTAATAATATTTTGAGGAAGATCACCTTTCATATTTTCATGTTTGTGATTGTGTGTAGGTATTGAGATCAGGCGTGGATGAAGTAGATCGTTCTAGTAGAGCATTGGGATTCTGAATCAAGCACAAAAACCTTCATCAATCTGCAAGGAGTCCAAGTACACTTTTTTTCCTCATAACATCTAGATATTTTTGTATACCACATGTATGAACATTGGGTTGCAACTTTTCTATCTATCCACTAGCCATATTTCTTTTGCTATCTGGTAATCCTTTCAGATATAGGATTGCAGAGAAATTGATCCTTGCATAGTTAAATGAAACAAATTTGGTTCTTTCAAAGAGAAAATTATTGTTCTTGTCCACTTTGGCTTGGTTTTTTATGATTTCTCTCCTATTCCGAATTTTTGAGGTTCTTTGAATTTTTCTAACTCTTTGTGGTTGTTTTCAAGGCTCATTTGCCTAAAAATTTAGTATTTTTCTCTGTTTGAGCATGAGTTCTTCAGAATTTTTAGGTCTTCTTCCTAGTCGTTAGCACAATGTTGCATCTGATCATTTGTAGATTTCTTGCTGCTACCTTTCCCTTACATTCATGCTTCTGGTCGGTTTCTTTCCCTTACATCCAAACGACTGGCCTTCTCACCCTGATAAATTAAGTTTTACCCTCTCATTCTTTTTTTCTACTATGGAATTGAGTTGGCCTTTTTTTTCTTACTAGTTCTAGTAGAGATCTATTTTCTTATGTCTCATTTCATTGTCTTGGATTTGTTTTGTTTGAGGCAAGTTTTTGGATTTTTTTGAGCCTCGATTCCTTTATATTTTTTTGGCTGATTGGAGATCTGTTAGATCTATGGTTTTCTATTGTTGATCAACCACTATTTAGGTCTGATTTGATCCATCTTCGATCAGTTTATTTGGGGTCTTCCATCGATCTTGCCTTTCAAGGTGTTATTAAAGATTTTTTTGGATGCTTTGGGTTGATACTTGGCTTTTGCCTCTAGTTCTCATTTTTAGATATGTTTGGCTTGTTTATTGATTGCTTAGACAATTTTCATATTTTACTTTTAGATCTGTTTGGTCTTTGTGTGATTTTGTCACATATTTTCAAGTGATCTCTTTCTTCTCTTGTTTCTTTTTGTGACAATTGGTGGTGTTGTGATTGGTTTTGCAATTGTCATCTAGAAACTTTTATGTGAGTGTGTTTCCATTGCTTCTTATCATTCTTAGTTGATCTTGTTTAGGCCTTCCTATCTCTAATGTTTGGTTTTGACCTTTGTAGAACGTTGGCCTTTATTAAGCCATTATGCTATAGACCTAGCCTATTGACATTTCCTTCCTTTTTCATTTTTGTCTTCCTTTTTTATTGCTTGAGTGTGTTTTCTTTTTTGGTTTTGTTTTCCTAGATTTGACACTTTTGAAGTGTTTGGAGTTCTAGATTGGGCACTTTTCTTTTGCTTCTTTTTTGTTATCTCTTCCTTTTTTGTTTGATTCTTAGGTCATTTTGTACTATTCAACAAACTCCATTTTAATATATTATAAATCTCCTATGAAATTGGTTATATTAAAATAGGGACCCTTTAATTAAAAAAAAATAAAAAAAAGCCTTTGATATTTCTAATACAAACAAAAAATAGAAAAAATCAACATAAAAAATTGTTAATAAAATCTTATAATTAAATTTTAATACTTAGAATTTTTAATTAAAACCCAAGTATTAAACCTTGATTATCCCAAAAAACCAAATTAAATAGTCCTCAATACCCAAACTATACATAGGCTTAAGTATTAAACATTAAATAGTCCCCGAGACCCTAAACGTTTAACTCTTTACAAACTCCAACTCATTGCTATCCCGCATCGCATATCCCATCATAAATAAACAAAAGGCTAAATATCCCTGCACCATTATCCATTGTGATTACGATTAGACTAGACCTGATGACAAGATTAATACAATTCTATGATTCCCCCGTGTATGCGGCTATCACAATAAACCACAGAACTTAAGTCTTATACCTTAAATAATTGTGATATGCGATAAAGCCCTGGACCCGATGGGATTATTCACTCCAATTCATAAATCCCTCTCATTCGCATAATCACAAGAATCATAGTCTTAAAACTTTTCACATGTCGATTGCGATTTGCGATAAGCCCCAGACTCAATAAAAATTATATTTAGATTCATAAAAATATCACATCTGCGGTTATCATAGTTCTTTTAACCATACTGCTTGTTCCAAAGACTCTTGCTACAAACGACTGCGATATGCGATTAGGCCCAAGCCATCAGCCATGTCATCCCTGTCATCATCAATGACATTAGTTCCATGTCATCTGACATGTGCCACCTCACCATGCCACATCATCTGCCATGTCATAGTGACATCACCATGATGTCATCCATGGCATCATCCTGCTTATTGCAAATCACAAGTCTTTCGACCACCTCTTATAGTCTACAACTATGAACATCGATTGTGATAATCTTGTGTATTGCAATATGTGATAAAGACCTGGACTCGATAGAATTATACATTGCAATTCATTTAATCCCCACATTCGTGACTATAGAAAATAACAAAATATCACCATATCACTACCTCCTCCGCCCATTCCGATTGCAATTGCAATGTGATTAAAAAAAAAGGATCCCCCCTTTGAATGTTAATATTTGGAATACCCCTGATTCTAAACCGATTGATATTTTCTAAGTTCAACCCCAAACTCTAATTTTTGATTGCGATAGACTGTAAATTTCACCTCCCCACTCTACATTCCTCTCAATGATGTTTGTTTGGGATTTATTACGCTCTACTTTTTTCGTGATTTCCTGAAAACATGATTTGTTTAAAATAAAATTAGCTTATCATCTCATTTATGTTTATCTTATTAATTCCTATTTTCTGTATTCAAGTTCATGACAGAGGAAGACAACGGTGTTGATAATTGACATATCAATTCAAACAAATGGATAGACATCCAGAGAATTCGATGGAACAAACAAAGATGATGAAGATAGAAAATCACTTTCACAAACTTATACCAAAATATTGTTTTCCTTCAAGCATTGTTGAAGGGATCTACTTAAATGCCCTTAACACTCTGCACAATAGATTTAGTTGTTTTATGTTATTTAAGCTTACTCATTGTATGAAATATTCATCCGTAATTTTATGAAGAAAGGCATATGAAATTTTGTACTATTGTACTTTCACACTTTTCTCAATAGAATGACTAGAACATTGTTTTAGGAATTTCATAAAGAAATTTGAGAAGTTTCTCTATTGTACTCCTTGGAATTATCTTTGTGAGAAAGACTAAACTACCACTATTTCTTTTAGGATTTGAGCAACGTGCGTATGGTATTTCTATCTTTGTGCCTCTGTTCGATTCATAAATAAATAGTGAATTTCTCTTTTTAGATTTCTTACTACATGGTACTTTTACTCTTCTTTTCAATTCATGAATTCTTGAAGGCACTATTATATAAAGGATTTAGAGTTGTAGGATAGAGGAGAAAACTCAGATCTGAAGGAATATTGAGGACTTTTCTTTTGCACTCTGAATTATGTTTTGATGGGCAAAGTTCCTACTATTACAGATCTAGTTTTAAAAGCAGAAGTTCAAGCATTGTAAAAGACTGTTGGAGACTAGAGCGAGAGAAATGCATTTAATAAGTTGATATTTTTAATACTATTGTTTTAAATACTAGTTTCATTTTATAATGGCAGGATGTGTTATTTTATTCATATTTGTGCACTATTTTTAGTATGAGTAATTTGTCTCAATCATGTGTTATTATTTATCTCTGCTCTTATGTGTTGAATTCTGATTTTTGAGTAAATATTTACTCAGAAATCTATCTTTTAATATTGATTTAACAAATAATGATATTCTGTGAACTATTTCCTCATATTCTTGTTTAATTATTCAAATTATTGATTTAACAATTGATATCATTTTCTGAACTACTTCCTAAATGTTATCGGTTGATTATTTCAATTAAGAGGTCTCTAAATATAATATGTTTTGGTATTCCTAATGTCAATTAATTGAACTATTTCATTAGCTTGATATTCATTTAAGCCAAACATATTTAAATCCCAAATAATTTAAATATCTTGCTCTCCATTGGGTTAGATCTATATCTTCCTAATTGAGATAGGATTAGGATTTAGTTCCTTTTCCTTGCATTTTAGAATTAATTTTAATTTAGGTTAATCCTACATTTCTATAAGTCTTGTTTTGAGGAAAAACTTTAGATTGGTTTGGTTATTCCACAAAAGCAACCTAAGGATGATTCTTCTTGCCTGACCAGCTTGAAGAATTGACTTGATGGCCCTAGCTATTAGCAATTAGAGATATATTTAAAGATGATAATAGTTGGGGGAAGGTAACTGGACCTAATTGAACTAGTTGGAGCCACTATCCCAAACTAAAAAGGAGATGTTTTAAGGTCCGGACTGGGTGGTTATCCCCAATGTTGTGGCAATGATCTTCGAGGCCTCAACATTTTTTGCGCTAGAAGGAGGGCCTTGAATTAGTCATTTGTTTAAATTTTGTTATATCATTTTTAACTAATCATGGCTCCCATATGCATTCCTACACTTGGTCATGCATTCAGTTCACCTAAGCCTACACGAGGCATGCCCAATAAACAGATTAAGTCCTTGTCACAGTTATAGTCCGATGGTGAGAGTAATATTTCTGCCTTAAATCATATTGCTGGTTTTGTTAATAGATGTAAATATTTTAATATAAACGTTGATAATGAGATCTACAGGCTTTTCAATCTCACATTTAGAGGACGGATCTGCATATGGTTCAAAGTGCTTCCCGAGAAGTCGATTCATTCATGGAAACATTTTTGCCAGGTAATTCTCAAAGCACATCAAAATTACAATTACAATAGTTTGTGTTTAGAATTAGATAATCTTTACATGTATGATAGTGAATTTTTAGTTGATTTTTATAAAATATTTTGGTCATTTTGGTGTAGATTTCATTTATATGATTTTCCATCAACTAAAGATTTAATTGAACGTTTCACTTCTCTTGTTTCTTCCCACACTGAAAATAATGAATCAATTAATGAAGAACAAGATACATCTAATTCATTAACTAGTCTTGAATCACCAAAAGATTTTATGGAACTTGAACCTGAAATTATAATTAAATCACAACATTCTTCTTTAGAACATTTCAATTCTCATTTTCTGTTTTCTAAAACAAATATTTACAATATAAATACAGAATCTAAAAATGTTATTGCAACCATTTTTTATTATGCATGTGATCAATTAGTAGTTCCAATAAAATCCAATCTACAACCAAACTTGGATAATGAACATACTAGTTTATCTTCTTTCAAGGAAAATTCAAAAAATTAAGAACATGTTTCTCTAATTGAAAGAACTTCCTTAAACCTATATTATAATACGACAAGTTCTATAAACAATTCATTTCAGCCATCATTATATTTTGAAATTCATTATTTTCTTTATCCTAATGTCTTTTCAAATCAGAGTATAGTTAATGATGATCACACTAATTTTTTGGTTGATAATTTTCCTAGTTCTTGTTCT
The DNA here is from genome assembly GCA_000404065.3 of Pinus taeda. NCBI lineage: Eukaryota > Viridiplantae > Streptophyta > Pinopsida > Pinales > Pinaceae > Pinus > Pinus taeda. The sequence continues at coordinate 160,733 of APFE030455621.1, read as the reverse complement.
AAAAATTCTACATCTAGTAATCATTTGAATCATAATCATTTAATTGCAAAATCTTCTTCTTTTGTATTTTTTGATTCTGTTATTTCATATCAGTCATTTGATTTTCATAAAAAGAAGGTAATGTAACGATTATCATGATGATGATGACAAAGAATCACAACTTGTACAAACTGTGCCAATTTTGAAAATTGATTTATTTTGTGAAGATTCACATGCTTTAATTTTGTTTCCAGAACACAAACTTAGTTTTGAGAGTTTTGATGAGTTAATTTTGCAAGTTTCTAACGTATTTCATTCTAATTCTCTTTTAGAAATTCACATTTTTAAATTTTCTAAGGAATGTCCTTTTAGTGGCAATTCATTGACTAAAATCCACGATAGGTTCTAGAATTTCCTTGTAAAATTATTTTGTAATTTTAGTTTTCATAATGATTTACTTGTTTTTACATTCTTTCCTTTTGCTTTCTTTTCCTTTTGCAAACATGTTAAATCTCTCAATTTTGAATATCATCGAGATTTATTAAGATAAAATGATGAATTGGTTTCTCATAATCCTTAATACCAAAAATTATTTTGTTTCCAATTTAATTCGACATTCAGAAATCCATTCTAATCATTTTATCATCAGTCAAATTTAAATATTGTAAGTGTTCTTCCTTCACAACATGCTTTGCCATCATCTCCTTTGGATAGTTTGCATTCTCTAACAAATATTCATCCATTATTTTATGATCCCATTAATATTTGTTTAGAGCATGCTTTCCAAAAAAGATGGTTTACTAACAGGTTAATTGTAAACAAACTTATTTTTTACATCATTTTACATTAGATGTAAAAAATAGATTTTGTTTCATTTTGATTGTCTTTGTTATCCTTTTATTAATGTTTGACTTGTACATACAGGTAGCTAATAAAACAAGAGAATGGTTACATTGTAAGCATGATTATACATAATCATGTTTCCTTCATTAAGTTAGAACTAGGAGTAGATTATTTTAGATTGGATTCAATAAATAATTATTTTGAATTAATTGTCTTGCATTGGAGAAATTCATATCTTTCTGATAATATTAAATGAAATTCTTCAATGGCAATTCTGTTATACTCACTTTCATTCACTTCTTTACTTTTTAGATGTAGTTTTGTTTTCTTGTTTTCTGCTGATATAGAACTCTCTTTTTCAGCTCTTCACAAGCATTTTTACACAATCACTAGATCAAAATTGCAAGCTTAATGAAACAGTAACAATTTTTCATCGAATCAGCCAAAATTGGGAAGTTCCAAATCTTAATCTTTTTGTTCAAAAGAATTACTCTGATTAGAAAAAGGTTAAAACATTTTTTACAATGTTCTGCTTTTGAAAAAGATAAATAAATAGCAAATTTCCTCATTCAAACTGAATTATCACTAAATGCTTTTAACTTTGCGAATTTGATTGATCTAGATTTTGACATAAGAAAGATTTTTCTCTTCATTATCTTTTTCCTCTTCTGTTAAGACATTTGCATAAACAATATTGTAAAATTTTCCTTTTAGATTTGGTTTTGAGTGGTTTTGTCATCATACTTGTGAATGGTTCTATCTTGAGAATTTAGTTATCATATCACATTTACTTTTTCTTTTAGATAATAATGTTAAATGACATACTCTTAGCCTTTCATCAACATCTCTTGAAAACCATTTTATGATTTTTCAATTTGAAAGTAGGAATTTTTCAGGAAGTGGTTATGAAAATTGAAAATTAGATAAAAAAATATTAACTCTAAAAATTTTCCATTAAGTTGTAAAATTTTTGAAAACCTCAATAATTATATCCTTTTACTCTACTTTCAGCCAAAAAAGGTTATCCTTTAAAATTAATGACCATATTATAACTATAACACTTTCAACTCGGATTTGTCATCAAAATCTATTGAGTCAACAATCCTCCCCATTCATTAAAAAGGAAATTTTTAGAGTGTAATTCTAAAATATAAAATAAATCTAAAAAGATAAGAGGTCTCATCACAACCTTGCTTGCCTTGTTCATAGGGAACCAATTAAACTGACATTACCACAATGAACACCAAATTAGGGTAATGGCTTACGATTTTTAATTGTAAGACAAGGGGTTTCATATAGAGCCAACTTGTTCAGTTTGATTGTTATCGGTGAAATGGCATTGTCATTATCTAGCCACCAAACCAGGACAATGGCCTTTTAGCATAAAAAAAGAAAAGAAAAGGAAAATAAAATTTACCTCTAATTGTTGCACTATTAAATGGATGGGACACTGGATTGTTGTTGGTTAAAAGGTAACAATGTTGGGGCTATGAACACTTGCTGGTAGCAGTAGCTCTACCTCTGATGAACGAGTACATTATAAGCTAAATCATAAAAGGCCGCCTACTTTATTTTCACAACTGATTAATGACTGATACAAGTAAATAGGAATTTTTCCTTCACAAAAGGTTTTTAAAAGAAATTGCAATTTAATGAGTTTTATAGCCAGGGTAATTTTATTTATATAGATATTTCAAAAAATAGTTTTCACTTCTTAAATTATTTTTACTAAATTTTTGGAAAAAATAATTATTATCAGAGATAACTAGTTGTTCCAGCGAAACACCAATTGT
>APFE030455621.1:131028-151209 GCA_000404065.3 Pinus taeda | reverse complement strand
TTTTCGGTATGAGTAATTTGTCTCAATCATATGATATTATTTATCTTTTCTCCTATGTGTTGGATTCTTATTTTTGATTAACTATTTACTTAGAAATTAGTCTTTTAATGTCTTGACAATGAACCACACTGGTTGGTTCGAAACGCGTCAACAAAAGTTTCCCAATGTGATTTTCACTGAATAATCTTCTCAAACTTGATATGGATCACAGAAGCCCAAATTCAATAAGTAATGATATGTTGTGAACTATTTGCTCATATTCTTGTTTAATTATTCGAATCATTTATCTAATAATCAATATCATTTTGTGAACTACTTCCTAAATGTTATCGGTTTATTATTTCAATTAAGATGTCTCTTAATAGAATATGTTTTGGTTTCATAATGTTAGTTAATTGAACTATTTCATTAGCTTGATATTCATTATAAGCCAAACATATTTAAATCCCAAATCATTTAAATATCTTTATCTTAGTGGGTTTGTATCTATATCTGCCTAATTGAGATAGGATTAGGATTTGGTTACTTTTTCTTGCATTTTAGAATTAATTTTAATTTAGATTAATTCTACATTTCTAGAAGTCCTCTTTTGAGGAAAAACTTTAGATTGGTTTGGTTGTTCCACAAAAATGGCTTAAGGATCATTCTTCTTGCCTGATCAAATTGAAGAATTGATCTTATGGCCCTAACTATTAGCAATTAGAGATATATTTAAAGCTGATAACAGCTGGGATAAGGTAAATGAACCTAATTAAACCAGTTGGAGCCACTATCCCAAATGGAAAAGGAGTTGTTTTAAGGTCCAGACCGGGTGGTTATTCCAAATGTTGTGGTAATGATTTTCAAGTTCTCAATAGATCAATAATTTTATAAATTTGGGGTATTTTCATTTAAGAATTTAGTGAGAGGTGCATTATAATAGGCATTGGTGTGTTCTGAAAAACTTTTACCCTCTTGTAGTTAGCATTCATCGAAGTGAAAAGGAAAAAATTGCATATAGTTGCATTTGGGTTATTAAAAAGAGACATTCACACCATCTAAGTTTCACACTGCATCCTAGTTGTGTAAATAACAACCACCTAAAATTAATGCGATAATAAAATTATCTAGACTCATCTTTTTTCTTTTACTGGTAGCATACCAACACTAGCTTAGGCTAGGGTCTTGTAGATAGGTGTGTTAGCTTACTGCTCCAAGACCTAAAAAAATAAATTAAAAACTTATGATAGGGAGATAAATCCACTTGTAGTATTACCTTATGGGAAGCCCTTCTAACAAGAGGGTTAAGCATGAGGTCACACTTGGGCTAGGTGAGGAGACATGACCCAATTCGCTTAATTTCGGGTGGCGCAATATAGCATAACTTACACACATACAAATAATGTTATTAGTGTTTTGTTGTAGCACTTGCAGACCACTTGGGAGGAAAATTTTAAGGTGGTTTTGGTCTTAGTTCTATGGGCCAAGTTTCTTGCCCTTGCATGTGGATCTGTCAAGCATTTGTCAGCCCAAGATGTGTTATTTTCGTTGGTGACAATCATGGCCTATCTTTTAGGGCTCATACATAGGTGTAGGGTTGGGGTTGTCTTCTTTGTACCTAGTAAAAATATTATTCATACTCTCTGAGTCCTTTCGGAGGACGCCTCACAACAAATAAGGGCACTTGCACCAAGTTTGTAGCTAAAAGGGTTGGGAAGTAGGTCCCTAGTATAACTATTCCACCACCAACTTCTTTGTATTTTGGCTTGTGTATTACTATCTTTTAGGATGTTTATAGTGTGTGATGTTTATTCCAAGTCAATAGTTTTTCCCTTAGGGTGTTTTCACTAACATAATTGTGTTAATTTATAATTTTCACCATGGCTAAACATAGTCACCATCAGTCATGCCATCTTCATGTTTTACCTCCTGAATGGGGTGAAGTTGTCACTCCATGGAGAGTGCCTGTCGGTGCTCAAGACTTAGATCAACACATAGTTTTGAATTGTATGCGTAGTCCTTCTGGTAGTGATTTTATTTTTATCAAAACTTTGGTAGGTGATTTTGTGGCTCCTCCCAATCCACCTTTGAACGATCCATTAGGACATGAATTTTTGCTGTTGAACCTTGATGGCTCCACACCTGCTTATACCTTTTTACAATTTTTAGTTGTCTGTCCTATGGTAGAGACTGAGACATCTTTACCCTCTACATTGGCAATGTCAACTTCCATGTCATCATTTCCACTGCTTAGTGGGACCATACCTACACCTTCGTCTACACCTCCCACATATTCTTGGGGCATTCCACCAGTTTCCTCTATAATTCCTACAAATTTACCGAATGTTTCCATGCCTAATCCATGTTCTACGCTTACCATGGTTATTCCTCCTAGTCATCCAATAGGGTCAGGAGTATTTTCACCAAACGTTTCTCTACCAATGATTCATATTCCTTACTCAATTGTATTTACTTCTGGAAATGTGTGGGTGGGATCATCAATTGTTCCTAATCATCCCAGGGCACCATTTCTTCTAGCATTTCACAGGCCTAGTATAGTTCGTTGTTTGGAGGTATGCCACCCACCAATACTTTTTCTGGAGGGTCTAGTTTACTTGGAGGCAACCCTATGGCTAGTAATATGACCCACAACAATTATTCTCCTTATGTCGGTCCTACTACAGAGGCTATTCCATCTTATCCTCTTGGTTACAACCTTTTGAGTAGTCATGCTCTTAGGGGCCCTTTTCTCTTTGGGGCCACATACCCTCGGGGGGGGAGGGGGAATCCTTTCACTAGATACTCTAGCCCATAGCAATCATTTGTCAAGGAGAACCCATACCTTCACCAACAATCCATGCATCATAATACCTATATGGGAGGACCACAAGGATGGTTAGGGGCTTCTCCTACCTATGATCCATTCAGCCAACTTCATAATTCATTTTTGTCTTCTAATGCTCCACTAGATTTTTCGAAGTTAACTAATAATTCCATTAGACTCTAATGCCTTGTGGCCACCCATGCCCACCAAGTTTCCTTCTGATATTCCAAAATTTCAAGTTAAGCATGGAGATAATATGTCCACTCATATCACTACATATCATCTACAGTGTTCATCCAACTCTCTCATGCATGATTTGATTAAGATTTTCTTGTTCCAACATACTTTAGTTGGGGATGCCACAAAATGGTAGATTGAATTAGATACAACATCCTACAGTGAATTTTCTTCTTTAGCTCAAACATTCTTGACACGCTTCTAGCTTCTCACATGGTATGCTATCAATTCTCAACTTTTGCTAAACTTTAAACAATATGATGCCACACTGATTTCTGACCATATTCATAAGTGGCGTTATCACAAGAGGTTGTTTAGAACCAATATTCCTGATGAGATCTTGCATAAATGGTTCATTCGGTTTATAAGACCTTAAATTGCCAAGGATGTGTCGATGTTCTAAGTCGTTATTGAGGAGCAAGTTATTTTGGCTTCCCAACAAATCGATCTAATTTATTAGCAGTCACGCACGATATATGAAGTTCTTCCTAATTATCTTAGGCCTTCCATTTAACCACCAAAAACTACTCCTGGCCCACATGTTGATGGTGCGATTGGGTATGTTTCTGATTTTGTGAGCCAACTTAATGCCCAACTTGGGCAGTTGAGCATTACATCTCAAGCCCCAAAAAGTGTGTCTGGATCTACTAAACAACCCTGTTCTGAGAAGTCCACTGATGTTCTGATGGTGAAGTCCACAACACCTAAGAACAATAAAAAAAATGGTGGTAAAAAGAGCAAGAAGAATAAACAAAAAAATAAAACTTCTTAGGAATCTCAACCAGACCCCCAGAATCAAGGAGGGGGCATTAGTGAGAGTCGTTGAAACATTAAATTCCCTTGTAAAATATGTCAAGGTGAACATATTACTCATAAATTCCCTCATATGGATGAAGTTCATAGTCTCCTTTCACCACCATAGTCTACCCAACAACTTATTGTTTTAACTCAGTCATTTCCTAGACAACCTCAACAACAAATGGTTTCCTAACCTCCACCTTCACAAGGGGGAAATGAGGGGCCATTTTTCTATCCTGCCAATAGTTAATTCATATTTATGTGCAAAGAATATGTGAATGTGATCACACAAGCTAAGTCATGCGACGTTCCTAAGTCGATTTATTCTTCTATGGACTCACCTGCTTCACCTACTTCCACTGGACCTATCATGCTAGATAACCTTGTGGAACTTATTTATCACCCCCTCAATGGTGTTTTCCATAAAATGGTGTTTTCCATAAGACAATGCATAATCTCAAGACAACACATAATCCCTCCACCCAGGCCACTCAAAATTATAGTATTGTTGAAGATCTTGCCCAAGATCATTGTGTCGTGTCTGCCTTGGAGGTTTTGCAAAGTTGTCCCTAGCAGCACAAGGCCTTGTTGTTTGCGATCGATGGTGTGGATCTTTCTGACTCGAACCTCATCACATTCAACATTGACCATAATACCTTTCTACTTTCCCACCATATTTCCTTTCATATTATTGTGTGCATTTTCCATAGGAATATCCATCGCATCTTGGTGGATGAAGGCTCTTCCATTTGTGTCATGTCAGCATCATGTTGGAAGGCTCTCGACTCTCTGGTGCTCGCCATGTCCAATACTACTCTTCAAGACTTTGATGATCACAAATTTATGCCTAAGGGGTTTATTCCCAAGTTTTCCATTGAGCTAGGAGGTAAAATAGTTTATGTTGATGTTGAAGTTGTCGATGCCCCTTTGAACTATAACCTACTCCATGGAAGTAGTTGGTTTTATGCCATGTTCACAGTTATCTCGTCTGTGTTCCATGTACTTTTATTTCCTCATGAAGGAAATGTTGTTATGATTGATCAGCTTGACTATTGCATTCCAACGAACCAAATTTCCACTATAGGGAACTGAGTCCCACTTGTCGGAAATCACCCTGGTCAGTATGAGAGTGTTGGTGTGGGCTTTTTTAAAAGCTCATCTCTTATTGGGGTCTTTCCTCAATTACCATTTCCCGGCATTCCTTCATCACCCTCTTTGAAATATCCTATGCATATGATCTCTTCTGAGACCTGTGAACCCCATATACCTCCTGATCCTTGGGTGGTGTCACTCGATCCTATGGAAGTGGATCAAACTAGTGATGATCCTCTGCCACCTTTAGTAGAAGATATTGCCTCTTGAGTTGTCCCATCAGTACATCCTGATGTTGGTTATAAACTCCATCCAAATAGGGACTGTGACCAATATTATTTTCCCACATGGGCTATCCCTCCACTTATTCCACATGACTCCCTCAATGACAAACCCCCCCTGACTAGTCAACTTGTAGGTCATGGATCTACCTATTGATCATGCTAGGGAGATTATGCCTATTTCAGCCTCTAGTCTCTCTAATTAAGAACAAGTATATCTTGGCAACATAAATCTTGGAACGATTCAAGGGGCACCTCCTCGACCCTCCTTGGAATTTCTACCTTAGACTGAGCCAAGTTTTCAGCTTATACTACTAAACTTGCCAAAGAGTTGTCCAACTCCTTACCACCTGTTGACAAGCATCTTGTACCCCCTTTATTTATTGATTCTCCCTTATGTCCACAGATTAATTTTGAGAGCATGACTATGTTAGAATGTCCTTGGAATGGTCAAACTTTCTAGATTTGGTAGTTTCACTTCCTTTAGCATGGACCCGCATTGGTGAGCCATATAGTTCCCTTAACATCGATGAGTATGTGTATAGAAACCCTTGGCCTCTACCCAAATGTGGGCACGCCTTTGATGTTACCTATTAGACTATGTTGTGCTTGTACATATCGTACATAGGAGTTTGATGCTTTATCTCTTTTTCAGTTTGGTGTGTGATTCAAGTAGTTTTCATGCCTTATTTATGCCAAAAATCCAAAAAAATTATAAAACTCAAAAAGTAAAAAAATATAGTATTATTTTTCCCTTGTCCATATTTATTTCTTTCATTATGTGATTTAACCATGGGTCTAGTCTTTCTAAATGGTTTTTACAGGACAGGGTGATGTTTTTTATTACAACATCCTTTGAACCTTAGGTGTGTTTCTCTTGAACCTGACATATAGGGGTAGGTCATATCTCACCATCACTGATGCATTGTTGCCCATCATTTCCATTTTCATTGTGCCTTAGGTTCGACCCTATCAAGTTATGGCATTAGCCACTCTTTTCTGTGCACATCATAGCCTGGCAGTAGAGCTTACCTATACATGGATTCCTTAATTTAGCACTTTGTTTCCATATTGGTGTCCATGTAGTCATTTTTACTCCTTTTCATTATCCTTCCTTCTAACCTACCATGACCTATAATTTGATCCTCATGTCCTCTTCTTCATCATATTTATGGATATACCCTAGGAGGATTCTACCATTTTATCCCTTTTGATTTCCACTTTTTATCAGCTTATTTTTGTAGATTGAGCCTTGTTTTTTCTCTTCCATCACCTGCTTGGCGTATCATTCACTTTCACTTGGTGTTTTACACTTTCTTGGAGGAACCATTGGGATGAGTGGTTTGATTAGCCAACATATTGTTCTCTTTATGTTATGAGAAGTTCCATCATTACTAGACACAACTGCTATCCTCTATACCACCCGTTCCTCTAGGAGGAGTTTCCTTTAAGATTTTTTTAGACTCCTTAATTTGGAAAAGATTGTCGAGTGAATTTGTCTCATCCACTCTCGCTAAATTAATTGATGGGTCATCTACCCAGTATATGTTTAACCCTTTTTCGGACTGGGATATACTACTTACAAAAAAGGAATACCCTAGTCTAATTTGGTAGGAGGTTCTACCTTGTATACTTTATCTATTTTTCAAGTTGGGAGGACAAATTTATGAAAAAAAGAACGTTTAAAAAGAGAAGGGAGGGAGAATTTATTTCATTTAGTCATCAAATGACAACATTATTTGCGTCACCCTTGAACATGATGGATTTTTTCTGCAATATCTCACAGTTGGGCTTTAGATTTCCTAGGAGTCGTACCATCCATATGAGTCTCTTTACTCCTTTGACTAGTTACTCTTCCAATCATATGGAGCGTGATTCAATGCCTCCTGCATCGATGCATGATATAACATGGTGCTCATTATTCATGTTGCCAAGTCACTTTTGTGTCATGTCACTATGTGTTCGCGGGAACTCTTGGCATGTGTTATCCATCTCCAGTAGCCTATTTACCATTTTGAGTTAGCCATCCCTATGTCAGTTGTCCTTTATCATCTCATGACTTCATTCATACATCACATCATCCTGTTCTATTCCATGTTGATTGATGGGAGATACATCAAGGTCATCATTCACTGGATCTTCTCATGTTGACTTCAACTCATTAACCAAGAGCTTGATCCAGGATCTAGTAGTACCTTGGATATTTCATACCTTATTGGTAGGCTTCCTCACAATCAACAATGGATTTACATCATTGGCTCCTGATTGGACGATTTCACTAGTGTTTGATGTCAGCTCATCTATTCACACTTAGTGGATTATACTAGGTATCTTTGGGTCCATTTTCCTTATTGGTGGATTCCCTCACATTTGTTACTATTTTACCTCATTGGTCGGTAATCAGGTTTTTCTACCATGCTTGACACCAGCTCATCTATTCGAATGATGTAGATTCATACCATCGTGGGTATGTCAAAAACCCTAGGTTAGGGAAATCTCACTCTTATATAGAATCCTTCCCATGCTGCATCGGAGTTATGTATCATTTATGTACTTTGAGGATTATCCTGGGAGACTTCACTATCTCTCATGTGCCCATAGTCCTACTAATGTATATTGTAACATTGATCCACATTGTATTTGTTGATGGCCATGCTCTATTTATCGAGTCACATGGATCCATTATATATGTTTGTCCTAGCCATGTTCTATAGTTTCATGTCATGGATCTATAGTGTATGTTTTGGTGGCCACACTTAGTATTTCTTTATGAACAAGCATGGTATGCCCTCCTCGGGCATGTTATCAACACATATGAGACTTCATCTCCAGTGTCTTTCGATCTGAGTTCTTGGCTTTATCTTCTCACTCTTGCTTTCACCTCTTTGTTTCGTCATAATGTAATTTGGCCATCTTCTTCTCTTCTAACCTCATAAATTAGGGGGCATTTATTATCAACCTATTTTTCTCCCTAGGGTTTCTAACTTTGAGAAATTATTCTCATTAACCTTTTAATTAGGCCTTAAACCTTATTTTTCTAGCCTTGACACCCAGTCGCATAGATGATGACTATGTGAGAGTGAATATACCCTTTTAGTCACCCGCAGGACCACCTTATGGGAGAAACTGCAGTCTGTTTCCTTCTGTTTTTCTCCTACGATTAAGGAGTGTTTCTAGATTCTCATGGTTCCTAGGAGATTATTTCTCATCATCTTGAGTGTCCACATCCATCCTCTTAGGATCTTGCTTCATCCTATTTATACTAGACCACTTGAAAGGGTTAGGCTAGGCACAAAGAGCTTGAGTCTTGGGTATACTAATTTTATGCTTCATATTTAGATTCTTGCTAGGAGAGGAAAAGCTTATGAGCTTTATGTTACTAGAGTCCATATTTTACCTTTTGTAGTGGGGAGACTCTACCATTTTTTGGAGAGGATTCCTTGAGTAAAGGTATACTTGTACTTTTCTTTTGGGTTAATACAAATTCATGTTCCTTCTCTGTATCTACATATTTGCAGTAATATTTCTTATTATATCTATTATTTTTTTAGATAATGATATTTTGAGGAAGATCGCTTGTCATGTTTGCATGTTTATGATTGTGTGTAGGTATTGAGATAAAGTGTGGAAAAAGTAGATCATTCAAGTAAATTGTTGGGATTTTGCATCGAGCTCAAAACCCTTCACCAATCTATGAGGAGGCCAAGTACACCCTTTTTCCTCCTAATATATATATATCTGTTTGTATGTTGCATGTGTGAGAATTGGGTTGGGACTTTTCTATCTATCCACTAGACATCTTTCCTTTTCTGTCTAGTAATCCTTTCAGACGGAGGATTGTGGAGCAAGAGCTCCTTGCATAATTAAATGCAACAAACTTCTTTGTCGAACACTTCTACCTACTCCTTTTCATCATCTTATTCTTTTGTCATTCATCTTCTTCTACTACATTATAATTTATAGGCCTTCCGCTTGGATCATATTTAACAATATATGACCAACCCACTTTACCTGGAACCTCTAAGTAAAAGACCTACCTATTCACATTGACCTCGAAAAACATAAGACTTTGTACCCATATCAAACATCCTTCTATTAACTAGGTAAATCCATTAGCATGCTCAATAATAGTTCATTTGCAACCTATACCATTTGACCTCGAATGGGACTAATTTAAAGATTCAAATTCACATTCAAGTGTATCATCCAAATATCCATAGTATCTATTTTCAAATATCTTTGGATGCATGATACTTCTAGAGGAAATATTAGTGACCTAAACATTGTAGAAATCCCATAATTAAATGTTTTCTTCTTTTCATCCAACTTTTTGATGTGAAATTTACGACCATTGAACCACATATCCGTGTAGTGCTTCAATTGTAATATGATAAACACATAAAATCTACATTTACAATTAATAAAATTATTTATATTTAGTAAAACTTTTAAGAAAAAATAAACCAAATACATTAATATAATGGAAAATAACTAAATTTTTTGGGTGAATATGCTTATTTCTTTTTTATGTTTTAAACCATATTCTAAAACAATTTCCCTCTATGTAAGATCAACATATTGATTACAATGAGCCTCTTTAACCAATGTAGCCACCCATTTTTGTAATAACCTACCATAATATTGTGTACAGTGTTCTATCCATAACTTTAAAATTTGTCTAAAATGTATAAATGTAGTGCATCCCACTCTCTATTGGCTGTATGCCAGAAAAAACAATTCACCAATTATTACGCACCATGGTAAAGCTTAATAATTGATGGAAGACTATAAATTAAATAGGTACAATATAGATACAAATTAATAGTCAAAAGTATTATATCTCTCTCCCATCTAATTACCTTCCACTTTCCTCATTACACCTTTTCCCAACAAGACCTCCCGTTCCAAGTCATTGACAGAGTTGACATCCCAAATGACAGGCACATTCATATCTACTACTAAACTAGGAATACATCAACCAATATACACCAAGGATAAATATACCACATATCCATCCATCATAAAGCCATCAATATGTGCTCTTTATCTAAGAAAATCCTTTAATGATTTCAAATACCTTTCCACCATCCACATTGATCTTATGTGTGCAAGTTCACATATTCCAATCTCCCCAACTTGGTGTATGACATAGTGTTCTTGCACATTGAAAAAAGTTGGAGGTAGGTCCTTTTGCATTTCACACATTAGCCTACGAATTTCACCCCTCCAATACATTTTATCTTCTTTATGGATTTATTTAGATGACAACCAACCACACATAGTGCATGAAAATCACATGTTTCAACAAAAACGTATATGCATTGCAAGTAAAGCACATATAAACAAGTTTTTCAGTTAATATTTTGCATGGAAATCATTACTTAGATAATGTATTTTCCCAATATCATATATAGCTTATTTTATTTTTTTTCCGAAGTTTTCTGGAAGAAATAGATGTAAAACATACTGTAATGAATAAAAAAAAATACTAAAAGGATGTGTATGATTATAGAAATAAATAAATAATTAATTACCTCAATGAAGGTATGCCAATCATGAGTTCCCATCCTAAATTTCACCTTTCTTTATTAGGATATTATTGATGGTTGAAGAAAAACTTTTGGGAAATTTAATTTTCCAAGTGATATATTTTACAAAATTGCTTTGTTGATGTATAAATGAACATGGAAGGCAATCTCGGTTTCCATCATTTTATCAAAAAAATGATCTATTTGTAGGTGCTCATCATAGGGAAATGATGTGTGCTTGATTTGGAATCCTTTTGGCACCTATCCAACACCTTTTTCCTACTCATTTTTCTTGATTAAACCACTATTTCCTCACTTTCCACTCACAAACACATATTTTCAAAAAAAATATAATTATCAACTCAATATGTCATTTATATGTTTATTCATATGCATTATTGTGAAATTGGTATCTTTCTACACTAACCATGATTAATAGGAATAAAATAACATAGGAACTCATTGGTAGTTGCTTCACTTCACAATTGGCATTACAACTCTCATCTATTGTTGCAACTCTTGTTTCTACAACTCCTTTTGTCACAAATCCTATTTTTAAAACTCTTATTACTATAAATATAGATGTGATATGGTCACTAAGTCAATGCACAATGATGTTTTAACTCTTGTTGGTGCCAATGCTACAACTCCTATTCAAGCCCAATGTTGCAACTCGTGTTTAGGACTATTGCTCCAACTCCTACTCTGGCATATTGTTGCAACACCTTCTCTAGATTCTTGTTGTAACTCCTACTCATTCTATGGCTACAAATCCTACTCTGACTTGTGCTACAACTCTATGTTATGTAGAATTTATGATTGTGGACATATTTATCTTCCCTAGACCTAGTGGACTAGTTTACAACAACAGAAAGCAAAGAATATCAAGTTTCCCTTAAAGAAATTAAAGAATGGAAAGAGGCTTACTTGGAATCCATTTGCAAGATTTTCTCTCCTCTTGGTTTGTAAGCTCCAATCGTAGCTTTGATTTCTATAATTATAATATGCATATTCAATCAACACAAGCCAAAGATCTATGAAATCTATGTAGCATTATCTAATTATTCTATTCAATGGATCAACAAAGCATTGAAATATATGAATGTAAACTTAACATAACACACATAGGAAAATATTATACTCCTTGTATTAATATGAATAGGATAGAGTTTACAACAAAGAATGTTAGCTAATCATGTAGAGATTTCCCTAAATTGACTTGTCCTTCTATGTCACAAAGCACACCTCAATGTCACTCTAATGCATGAAGATGATGACTCCCTTTAGATTCAAGGCAGAAACATGATGACATTATTAGTCTCCAAAATCCAACCCTGATGTTGTAGATGACTACAAATTTATAGGAGAGGGATGGTAGTTTAGAAATTATTATCCATTTACCAATATAGGCTTGAGATTCACTTAAAATGGGAAGGACGAGATCAAGGGATAAGAGGTGAAGTATCCAAGGTAGGATTAGATAGGATTTGAACTTCTTATCCAAGGTAAATGGTTAAAAAATGCCCTAGAAGCTTCTGGAAAAGTAAGCTTTAGGATTATTTTTATTTTTCCCAAATTTCTAGAATTAGTGCACCCCCAACAAGGGACAACTTGCTTCTCATCAGCGTCAGTGCATAATGAAGCAAGTGATGAGACTCATCATTGGGTAAATATATGGACCTTAATACACCTCCGAAGCTTACTAAAATCAACTCTTCTCATGATTCGTTACATTTTTTAATTATATTTTTCTTAATGAGATGAGTAAAAGTAAGATGTTATGTCTAGTGGTCAAATGGGAATTGGTTGTAGGTTTTTGGGAGAAAATTATGGAAAATTATCACTAATTAAGGTGCAGGAAATCAAATGAGACAAGAAGGAGAGATTATAGTAGATGGATCTTCCTCATTAAGTCCTCACTCATTCGAAGATCACTCAATTGAATCACACCAACTTGGCACTGCAGGAAGTCGAGTCATGAGGATCATTGGAAGCCGAGCCAGTGATAGTTAAGAACCCGTTTATCTTGAGATTGGGAGCTAAGCCTCCCTATATTTAAGGAAGTTGTTGGAAACTTCAGTTGTATAAATAAAGGGGCCTAGAGCCTCATTAGGATTTAGATTTTTTATGCAATATAAATAAGCACTTCCGAGTTGAAGTTTTGTGGCAACACATTGTTATGTATTTTTTTTATATGTTAATGAAAATGAGCATTTCCTTGATCCAGCACTGAGTTGAATCAGAGGGCTGAATCTCTTAATGCTTATGCAGTAATAACAACAAATTAAAGAAAACAGGAGGCACAAAGATTTTAGGTGGAAAACCCCCTCCGGGTCAAAACACCGAACGATTTTCTAATAAATTCCTTAATATTTAGCCCCAACTGAAATGAAAGAAGCAACTTCCTAGAATTATAGAAAAGCATTCTTCTCCAGCTCCCACTGGATGGACACTCCAATGCCTGAGATTCTTCAGTAGTCAACTAAACGGATTCCCCAACACCCAATGACCTACAACTCACCCTAGCACCACCCTACCACCCTGAATTTTTCATAGGCTTCAGCCTGTTGGTAACTTCATGTACCAGCCTAGCACAACCCTACCACCCTATAGAAGAATAAAAGAAGAATGGACTCTCGTACCAGGGATAATGGTCCACTTTACAATGATATAGAATGATGTAGAAGAAGAAGACACACTAGATCATAACCCCAACTATGACACAACCACCTAATGATGATCCTAGATCTCCTGACGCTACCTCTTAAACTCTTGGTAGATAGACACTTGTACAACTTTTACAATGACTCTTTACAATGATAGTTTTACAATGTCTGTATGCAATGATGCCCACTTGAAGACTTCATGTGGTGAACTTATTGTTGTTGTTCTTCACCTTGATTGCTACTCTTGTCATGCTACCCTTTCTCACTCTTCAGAACATTAGATTATGCATTAAGTGTTCTCTTGATGAATATATAATACCTACAAAAAGTCTTCATGGAAATACCCATGACATGATAATAACAAAACTTACCTCATCTTGTAGAGCATATGTCAGTGCTACACAAAAACAACAAATTAGAATACAAAGAACCTAACGCAATTAAGATATGAAAATGCATATACAAAAGATGCTTACCTATAGCTTACCTCTGCTACATCATTTTGTTGCACCTTGCTCTTTACTGCCCTAGAAAGTCTTGGTCCTTTGAGCCCCTTGACAACACTTGATCTCGGCTTTTTCTTACCTTCTAGGAGCATGATATTTAATCTGATGTATCTATGAGATTTCAGATCCCCAATATGTGATATTCAGTCTTGTAGTATCTCTCTGAGTCTTATTTCCAATGCCATAGGTCTAACCTGATTTGGACTTTTCAAGGAAAAGTTATGCCAAATCTCTCACAATGACCTAATTATGGACTAGTTCAGTAGAGCGAAATTGTATGGAGTGCCACGTGTCACTATTTCCTCCTTTGGATCTGAAATTGATATACAGAAAACTAAAGTTCGTGCACTATCTGCCACTTTTTACAGAATTCCAATCCTCTTCTCAGAGAGAGAGTTATGACGATTTTCCCAAGGACACTTCTTTGAGATGAAATTTGAGAGCCTGCAAAAAGCCTAACTTCCACAGATCATATCTCTGAAAATATAGTGAACCAAGATCTGAAATTCAGTCACGACATTCATCAAGATTTCAAATCACTTGGTTTGTCATTTCAAAATCTAATAGTTTGCATAAATGAATTTATAAAAAAAATTTCACAATCACTACATTTGGAGGATATATGAGATTTCTTTTTATAGAGTTGAGAAGGGCTTCTATAAAGAATGTTGGAGGGCGTTTAGGAGCTTTAAAAATTATTAATTATTGACTATTCAATGACCAAAACCAATTATGAGTTCCATGCCACAACGCCATAGGGTTTTAGCCCACTAACTAGGGTTACTAACTTCAAACATGAATATCTCTCAAACTGTGAAGAATTATCTGGCATCCCATATATCAACAGAAACATTTCGATGAGTAGAATCCATATAGAAGATACTTGACTCAAAATAGAGTAATTTGTCAAGTCAAAATTCCCATGCAAGATCAAGGTATCCCTTGGTGCTACTTCGGTTGACATCAATGACAACCTCGGATCATCTTTAGATCAACAATCTCCCCCTTTGGCATTGATGGCAACACAAGTGCTGCCCCTGCGATTAGGGCACCTCTTCCTACATCGTTCTCTCCCCCTTTGACATCAATGGAAAAGGGTAACTATCCCTGATACGCAACCATTTTGTGGACCTATACTCACTTCCACTCCCCCTTTATTTTTTGAATAAGGAAAATCTAAAGAGAACTTGGGAGAATCCCAAGCTTCTGGTGAAGATATTCAAATGCTTCACGAGGTACAGGTTTAGTGAATATATCAACATATTTAAGCTTGATATTATTTTGTACCAACATATTCAAGCTTGATATTCTTCCCCGTGGCCTGCTCTCTAATGAAATGATATTTAATCGGAATGTGCTTCATTTTGGAGTGCATCACAAGATTCTTGGAGATACTGACGACGTTGGTGTTATCGCAAAATATGGGAATAGGCTCATCAAAATTGACCTGAAGATCTTGAAAAATTTTCTTCATCTAGAGAACTTGAGTACAATAAGTTGTTGCTACGATATATTCTACTTCTGATGTGGATAACGAGATTAAGGTTTTCTTTTTTGCCCAACCATGATACAAGACAACGACCTAGATAGAATTTTGCTCCACTAGTACTCTTACAATCATCAACGCTTCCTGCCCAATCTGCATTTGGGCTTGAATAATGATATTGTTTCCTTTGGGATGACACAATCCATATTCTGTTGTGCCCTTTAGATATCGAGGAATTCTTTTGATAGAAATAATATGTGATTCTTTTGGTGTTGCTTGGAATCTTGCTACTTTTCCAACTACTTCCATAACATCTGGTTGGCAGGCTGTTACATATAGAATACTACCAATCACATAACTGTACAACCTCTAATCCACATCCTTAGATGCATCATCTATGCTCAATTTGCAACCTGTTACCAATAGAATAAGGATGGGTTTGAAATCTTCCATTTTTTAATTTCTTGAGCATTTCCTTGATGTACTTGGCTTGACATATAAATATTCCTTTCTCTTGCTGAGATATTTGAAGCCCTAAGAAGTATGTCAACTCACCAAGTAAAGACATCTCAAACTTACTTTGCATATTTGTAGCAAAGTCCTTACTTAGTCGATCATCATTGCTACCAAAGATTATATCATCCACATATACCTCAACGATTGTTAAATTATCTTTATCTATTTGTGCATAAAAATTGCTATCATAAGTACCTTTCTTAAACCCTTGTTGATGTATATATTCATCAAGATGAGCATACCATGATCTAGGAACCTACTTGAGACCATACAGAACCTTCTTTAACCTGCAAACATAGTTTCTTTTTTTGATAATACAAAACCTTCAGGTTGTTCAATGTAAACTTCTTCGTCTAATTCACCATTCAGAAATGTTGATTTAACATCCATTTGTTAGACTTTTATTTTTCTTGAACATGTATAGGCGAGAAACATCTGGATGGCTTCCATTCTAGCAACTTGTGCAAATTTTTCATCGAAATCAATTCCTTCCACTTGTGTATATCCTTTGCAGACTAATCTTGTCTTGTTCCTAGTAACCTGTAATCCTTCAACTATTTTGTTCCCCGTGAACCTTTAATGACACTACCATCTTGTTCAAACTACCTTCTTGTCAATCATAGACTTGTGCCATATACTGCTACATAGAATCCTCTTGTTTCCTTTTCCAAACCTTCTTATTCCTACAATCTCGAGCTATGTGCCCATAGTTATGACACTTCAAGAATTAAATGTTGTCCATAGGCGATTCCATCTAGTATCTACAACCATGAGTGTTATGGCCATAGCTATGGCATTTGAAACATTTAATATTTGGCCCATATAACATGTATTCTCTTTTGAAAAAATCATTATGGAACCTGTCTAGTGATCCTGCAAACTTGCTTGTAGGGTTTTGTAGATAATGATTGTACCTATCAAAAACTTCACAATCCCTAGCCATATGTCCATAGTTAGCACATAAAAAGCAATAACCATTAAATAAATGAACATACCTGGAAGATTTTTCATTCTTATTTGGAGGCGATGTCGTAGTTTCTTGTGGTCCTTTGTTCTTGATTGCTTTGGTCTTGTTCTTTGGAGTTGCAACATTCTTCTTTGGCTTTTCACTTTGATCAAATTCCTTCTTAGAATCATCCTGCGAAGTTGTGGAGCTTGTAACTTCATCAACTCAAGCTTTACCATCTTTAATTTCCTTCATTTTCACTTCTTCATCTATCTTCTCTTGTAAGTATTCCTTTTGTGATCCCTTGAGTTTGTTGATATCATCATGAGTTGCATCAAGTTATTCTTGCTTTTGAGCAAGATCTTCTTGAAACCATGTTTTCAAGATCTTCCTTCTTTTTCCTGCCTCCTCAATCTGTAGCTTGAGAAGAATGGTCTTCTCTACTTCTCTGTTGAGAACTTGTATCAGTTCCTTCTGCTTCTCATTTTCAATCCTAAGCTTGCTCATTTCTATTGAAGATGTTTCTAATTCCTTTTTCTTTTGGTCAACAATGGATATGTATATTTGATTAGATTCCTTCCTTTCAATTTCTGCTTCCTACATATGTTGTGTGATCTTTATAATCTCTACAAATGCTATGTCAAGTTCTTGTTGCTTCCATTGGATTTCTCTCTTGAGGTCTTGTGTTGTTGTATTATTGATTTCTTCCAACTTCTTTCGAAGTGACTCTTCAATACATTTGTGCTCTTCAACTTCAATTCTGATACCTTGAACTTGTTCTTCAACAGTATTGGAATGGATCTTCTCAACCTTGAGCTCTTTTATAAGCTTGATTGCCTCCTTAGAAAATTCTTCTATGGTCAACCCTTCTTCATCATACTCAGAAAGATCCAAATTTCAATAACATCTTGACCTAGTTTCTTTGTTGAATAGAGATTATGAAGCTTTTCCCAAAGAGATTTAGGTGTTGAACATTGACCAACTTTTGTTTTCACAAAATTTGGCAAAACATTCAAAGTTACATTCATGGCCTTTGAATTGTACCTTTTAGCTTCCTCGATAGATGTGTCTCCAGAAACAATTGATTCCCATACTCCATGTGCCTACAAAGATACTTCCATCCTGGATTCCCATATCTAGTAATTATCTACACCAAAATTAGGGGTTGGTACACAATACTCACTCTCTTGAGATTTTGTTGTACCTGTACCTTCCTTTGAAATCCTTGTAACCCACTTCTTTGACTTTCCCATCTCTATGCTTTGAAAACTAACTTCTAGTGGTTAAGCTGTTACTGAAGGAATGATCCGGATTTAAACAGGAATGCAACAAAATACAGAGAACCATATACACAAATATGCAACGGAAATAATACTTCATTTCATTAATGGAAAATACTAAAATATGCTTACAAACAGAGTTGAAAATAAACCAGCTAGGGCAATGGTAGCTTATCTCTGAGAAGAGATGTGGCGGCTGGCTACAAGCCTCTGAACTTTGAACTGTGTACAAGAGTCGAAGCCATTTATTTGAGAAACAATGGAAAACCCTTCCATTCCAAAAACCTAACCCTAGAAGATGAAACGCCAAATTGTGGGCCCCGTTTTGGGTAAATTGGTACATCAATTTCCCGAGGTCGTAACTTTGGCATATGATTTCCGTTTGACGCGTACAATAGCTCGTTAGAAATATCTATCCGAACACTACTACTTTCGGTAGGCAACATTAGTGCATGGACCATGTTTCCTTCTATTTCCCAAAAAATGCCGTTTAGGGCCTCAAAACGGCTCTGGAAGTTCAGGACCCGAAAAACTGCTAAAAATAGTAAATTGTGCGACAATTTAGGAAACTGAAAAAGTTGAAAGAGACAGTTGTGGGGGTCCAAATAGGATAGGTGGGTGGCCACCAACATCCACCTGGATCATTCCTCCCCCCTTAGGAATCAATGGTCCCCATTGCGTTGAGTTCCTCCCTGAGATGAGGAAGCTTCTGCTGAGCTGGGTCACTAGTGAGCTGTTCTGCAATCTCTGATGTGACTAGAAATGGTGGGAAGCATGGTCAACGATGGTCCACATTGGTCACTCGGTGCAAGCAAAGGAATGGGGGAATGCTGTGCTTCAAAGCATAGTTTCACGTAGCCTTGGTACTGGTGTAAGGACTATGTCGAAGTGGTCGGAGCTTCTGATGGGCTCTTGTAAGGCGTTCTTTCTGCAGATGTAACCAAACTTTATCACCCACTTGAAACTTGCATGGTACCCCTATGGGAGAGGAGAAGTTGTTCTTGTGTTCTGTCATGACCATATCCCTTTATTTTTGTTGCTGCGTGAAGGAACCCTTTGCGGGGGTCATGGATGTAGCAACGATCTTCCCCTCACTTTGGGGGTGAACCAGACAAATGAATTTCCTAGTTTGGGAGATGAGCTTGCTGCCTTTCTTAGCAATGATAAAAGAGGCAGCAGTAGGTGGGGCTACCTCTGGTATCCTGTATAATGAATTATCCAAATAAATAATAATAGCACAGGGCCTTGATTCATACATGGCATGTCGCTTCCACAAGTATGGTTGTCCTAATAATATATCACAAACTTAAAGGGGAGAATTGTCACACAATACCTCATCAGTGAAGGGCTTGATGTTGTATGGAAGGCGACACTGCTAGCTCATGCGAAGATCACGTCCTTGGTGAAGCCACCCGATGGTGTACAGTTGTGGATATGCTGTGGTCGGTAAGCCCAACTGCTTAATGACCTCTTCTGAAATGAGGTTCTTTTGGCTCCCACTATCGATAATGAATTGTAGCGGCGAGCCCTTTACCCACATCTGGGAGTGAAGAGATGCTCCTCCTCCTCTGGATCTTCGGGTTCATTTTTCTGGATCTTGGCGGTAGCAACAGTGGCATTGGGATCTGCATCAATGATCTGTTTCCCTTTGTCATTCCCCTTGTCAGGTTCTAACTTAGACTCGGAACATGCATCTGATCCTGAAACCTTTAGCTCAGCCACCAGTGACTGCTTGGCCCGACACTCACTTGTGTTGTGGGTGGAGCTCTTATGGAACTCACACCATTTTCCCATGTCCTTTTTCAGCTTCATGGCGCTGCTCTTTGCTTGCAGCTTTGGTAGGTTTTCTTGGGCTACCCCACCTTGGCTCTATCCTTTGTTCTGTGGTTTAGGGGCACCTTTCCCTTGCTTTGGATTCACAGATCTGAAGTCTCGCTTCTTTTGTTTAAAATTCTGCTCGACCTTGACGGCATATCGGTATGTTGTGCCGGGCGAGGAGATGTTCAAGAATTCTATTTCTTCCTGGATGTACTTGTGTAGGC
>APFE030455621.1:33767-120833 GCA_000404065.3 Pinus taeda | reverse complement strand
TGACCAGTACCTCTTTATTTTTGTCAAGCTTGAGGAGGATAACATATGCTTGTTCTATAATCCGCCCTTTGGGCGAACCTGTCACTATATTTTAGCGAGTCCAGCGACAGTGAAACTCGTTCTCGTCCATTTGGACGAGTTTGTCGCTATTCAGTTTTAACAAGTTTAACGACAAAGATAACTCGGTCTCTTTCAATTTTAGAGAGTTTGAAAGAAATGGAAAGAAGACTCCGAAGATTCTTTTTTGTTGTATAATCCCTTAAGTCCGAAAAAGCGTAAAATAATACGAAAGGGATGAATTTTTGATAGTTTTAACGAGCCGAACAAGACAAGCGCTTGACCTTTTTGTGTAATAATCCCTCAGGTCCAAAAATATTAAAATCTAGAGGAGGGATAGCACTTCCAATGCCTTTTAACGAGCCGGAGAGGCTAATCGCTCGGAAATCTTTTCATATTTTACGAGTCAGGTGAAAAGAGCTTAAAGAAGACTCGTTTTCGAGGAACGAGTGATGGTTTCGGGTAGCAGCTGATTCCAAGTAATATTTGGAATTTTCCAATCACGACAGTGTTACAAGGATGGCTAGCAAAATCACTCTTCGCAGATGTTCCTCGAAGGGGTAAAAAATCATATGGAGGTGAATGATCAGCTAAAAACAGTGTGGAGGTGATGGGGAGAACACGACCAAGGCTCAAAAGTTGGCGATAAGGAATCCACAATGGTTATTTACCGGTTCATTTTTTAATGAGCTTAAACGCTGGGGGAAACACTTTCTCATGACTTATGTTTATTTTTTAATGAGCTTTAACTATGCGTTAAAACTGCTCGTGGAGAGTTTATTCTTTAACAAGTTTCAAATCTTGCGCCACATTGCTCGCCAGTCGTATGATAATAATGTCTCATTCAAGATGCCATTTTTTATGGAGCTTGCACCTTTTGAAGCTTTGCCTTGGAGCCCCTTGCATGCATGCTAGGAACGACCAACTACGCCTCTCTATTTAACTACTAATATCACCATCAAGGCTAGGTAGGACAATTTTTCCTTTACTTTGCCGACGCGCAGATTGCCCCTGCAAAGGTGAATGGTTCCGGCCACTCACCCAGCCTAGATGGTTGAAGTCAGCGGAATGATAGAGCTAACATTATTTGTCCATTTCTCTCTTGTTTACAAAAGGTTTGCATGCCCCCAGGTATAGTGAAGAATTTCTAGGTTACCAAGAAAAATGCTTCCTTGGCGATGTCTGTCGGAACAGACAAAGGTGAATGGCGTAGACGCACCTCAACTCACATAACTTTGACGAAGGTATCTTATTCCAATCCGTTCTCATTTTCCTGTAAGGATGGGTTCGCCAGACTAGTCATATATCCCTCGTGGAAATCCACTCTATACCTAAGGTTTTCCTGTCGAAATAGACTAGGGTGCATGCCCCCTGGGTTTCAGTCACATCTTCCTGAATCACTCGTGCTCATCAGGTGGATGGACTGGGGATCGATGAGAAATTTCTTGCGTGAAAAGACCATTTAGGGATGGCATTTGACTATTTGCAATGTGTGATCCAGGGAATGACATTTGGTCCACGAGCTTGACCATTCTGCCTTCGTGCGGAAAACACATTACTCTAAAGATTTAGGAGACAATGGCTCCCATGCAATAAATATAGGCATGTCCAAGGAGCAGATTATAATCTAAAGGTCCTTGAACTACCATAACATTCATGTGAACAATTTTCCTTCTCAAAGTAATGGGCACATTTGGAAGGATCCCTAAATGTTGACTG
Source organism: Pinus taeda (assembly GCA_000404065.3). Classification (NCBI taxonomy): domain Eukaryota; kingdom Viridiplantae; phylum Streptophyta; class Pinopsida; order Pinales; family Pinaceae; genus Pinus; species Pinus taeda. The sequence goes on along the minus strand of APFE030455621.1, from coordinate 119,057 downwards.
GTTCCTTTGTCGAAGCCTGTTAGATTTCTCATTTCAGGCAAAAGCGATGGAGAACCAAGTGCTTTCCAAGCAGTTGAGGAAAGGATACTCACAGAAGCCCCTTCATCAATGATGGTACCAACCATAACCATTATGTAAGCTTGTACAATGATTCTGAATGGTACACTGACTGGTAACCAGGGTCTGCCTAGTAGATTCCAATCAAAGGAAACAACTAGGTTGCTTGGTGGTGGGACCGAATAGACGGCCGGATATGACTCTGATGAACTTCCTTCCTGCAGAAAAGGAATGGGAGGACTACCCCCAAGCTCATCGGAGTCGGTGTTGATGAAAAGAATTTGAACGGTGTCATTCTCTTTCTCTTCAGTGACGGTATCATTCGAAGATGAACACTCTGAAGGAAATACCGGGTCAACTTCCATATCGACCCTTTGACTTTCTTTTGGTATGGATTTCGAGGGTTCATTTTCAACGATAGGTGCTTCGACTAACCACAAGGATGGGCCAGCTGGATTTTCAATCGGTGGAGGGCTCGGCAAGAGTTTTTGATATCCAGGAGGAAGTTGTAACGGTGAAACCGAACGATTATCTAAAACTCTTTTAGCCTCTTCAAGGAAGGGACAACGGTGGACAGCGTGATTGCCTTCACACAACTTACAAGGAAGTTTAGGATTCCTTCTTTGTCCATGTGCTTCACTTTCACTAGTTGACGGTGAGAATTGAACATGATCGCCAGAGGTTGATGCTACCGGATTATGCAAATGAGGAGACCAGTCCCTTAAGATCCGAGGGATGTAGGGACAATCTCGGTGATAATGGTCTCCATTGCAAATGACACAAGAAGATTTAGGTTTTGATTGTGCGACATGTGGATTTTTGCAAGACGATACTTGGTTGCTCCCTTTCGATTTTGGTTCATTTTTCTTCTTTTCCTTTTTCTCTTTCTGCTTCTTCTTCTTCTCAGTTACTTGACTTTTAGCTTTATCGGCTTTATCAAGCGAAGAGGAAGGAGGAGAAGGTTGGGAGACAACTCTAGTGTCGTCTAGTTGCTGATTAGACTGTTCAGGAATTATGGGATTCTGAACGACAGAGGTAGAGAAGAGCCAGGCCTGCAAACCAATTGTCAATCCTGGAAATGACAAAGTGGCCATATGTGGTGGACCAACATCTCCCCAAGATAGGAAGGGACTAGGATTTCCTGCACGGGGAAATCATTGGTTCGTAGACTCCATTTTCTAAACCTGAAGATCAATGGGGGAATTTGTGACGTTATTTCGATTAAAATAAATTTTTAGACGCTTGGACACGACTTGTTTTTTCAATTTTAAAGAGTCGAGTAAAAACAAAAGATGACTCTAGTCGCCTTCAATTTTTATTGAACTTGAAGTGACAGGCGCTCAAAGGACCTTTTCCTTTAAGGAGTTTGAAAAGGGGAAAAATGGACTTCTCTGGAGATCTAGGCAGAGAGGATTACCAAACCAATCGTAAAACTGCAGAATACTTTTTACGGTACGGCATTCAATCTTCCCAAATGATGTGTTTGGTGCATTACGATCGATAGGGCGGCAGACACAGCTTCCTAAGGATAAAGGATGCAGCCTATTGTGGTCTCCCAATATATACGCAATAGTACGTGGGAGCACAAGTCCGTACTGGCACTTGCCATCTCAGAGTGGAGGAATCACCCAACTAGCACTAAAAGAAACAGTTACCAGGCTTTACGACGCTGAAATACGTATCTAGCCTAGACCTCTAGATGTTGTGTGTTAAGTTCCAAAGCGTTGTTAGATTCATTGGATTTATTTTAAGTTGATCTTTCTTAACAGTTTTCCTTTCAGGTTCACCGCGTGATGTATGTATAATTCCTAAATGCAGTCTAAGATGATAAAAAAACGTTTTATCTTCTTTCAACAATGAAAATCCTAGCTACTAAAGGGAAGAAAGTCAAGCATCTTTACTTCATAGAGCACAGAGCACACGTTAATATGCATAGTCCTAAATCAATCTAAGCATTCAAAATGCAAATGTGCATGCATGTATTTGTTTTTGAGCTCTCTTAATGTGTAAATGACGCTAAGAAAGCTATGTGCAAAACTGAATTACTTTTAAAGCGACTATACTCAACAAGATTCTTTTTCAAAACGAAGTGAAAGAAAGAGAGACACTTTGCGATTTTGAAATGGAAATTGCTTTTCGACACTTTAAAACTAGTAATTCAAATCCTATGCAATAGTAACTGTATTATCAACTATCTAAAACAATGGAATTGCTTTCTAAAACTGAAAACGATGGCTACGACACTTTCAGATCTAGAGACGACAGTTCGACTATGCTACTTTTTGCAAAAGAGAACTAAAACGACGCACAATACATAAAAAAAATGTTTATAGTTCTTTGCACTAAGGAGGCGGAATAATGCAAGAGAAGGGGGTATTCACAGAATTACACTGATTATAGACAGTAAAAACTCTTGAATAAGACTGAAAACAGTGAGAAAAATCCATAGTCGGAGGATAAATTCAATCCTCCCCGACCATCGCACCTGTTACACAGTGAACTCGATATGCAACGCACCTAATCCATTCGGGAAGTGCGATGCATAAAGGCTGCCTTGAAGGCAGGGTGCGATGGTTGTAGTGCGAGACTTTGAATGAGATTTCACTCACAGTTTGCAATCTAGTTCAAGTGTTTAAGCTTGAATAAGTAAATATCAATGTATGTAAAACACAGGGGTGATCTAAGAGGTTACTAGAGCCACCACTCAGGGCAATTAGATTGCTTGAAAATCTATTATTTAATTCATAAACAAAACATGGAGATTGACTGAAGCAGCATTGATCTACTTTGCATTTGTATGACAAATGCAGTTCGAAGGCTAGCTAGCTTGACTTCAGGCTTCGTCTGTGTGTTTATAAAAGAAACAAGGATAGATAGGCTAACAAGTAAGCTAGTCGCCTCCCCAGCGGAGTCGCCATTTTGTTACACGGGAATAGTGTCCACTCGGATGCTGCTATTCCCACTAAGATGGGAGGCTATCTTAGAAAAAAACAATCAAAGTCTACTATTGATTCCTTTTATGAGAATAGATGAGAGGAGAACCAAGAGGGCCAACCTGAGTCTTGCGCTTGATTTCCTCTCCTTCTTGATAGAGTTTTGCTGCTTCTTCTGTGTCTGCTCAGTTTCAAAAGGACCTGTACAATCACAATAACATACTACTATGCAAGAAACAAGGATCTAAATTCATAAATAATGCAGGATCAGATGTGCATTAACCATATACAAGTATATATAAACAAGTACACAAGAATATGGAAGGAAACAAAAATAGATTTATTCAGATGAAAAGTAGCAAGAAGATTACAACCATGTGCTTTGACCTAGCATCATCCTCCAACTAAGAAGCCCTTCTTCACCTCAAGAAAAGCAAAATCACCCAACATTGTGAATGTACACCAGAATACCAACAACACTTCTCTATAAGATACAAAATTCTAGCCTCTGGATCTCTGTGATGGGGGATCCATATATAGATGATTACAGAGAGGTGAGTCATCTTTTGGGATCTTGATTAGTGTCCTCTCTTTGATAGTTTGTACTTCCACTTGGAGAATGATGATCTCTTACTCATCTCTGGTCGAAAATGGAGTGGCAAGTGTCAGAGGGAAGCTTTAGGAAGATTCCATGATCTTTCACCTCGCATTTTTGTCCCTGCCATTTGTCCATTCCTGACCATTGCACCCTACAAAGGAGAAAAACAGTATGCATCGCACCCGGTACATTGGGAAGGTGATATGCATCGCACCATCTACATTGAGCATTCAATATGGTCCATTTTTGACCATTTATGAGCAGTTTTCAGTGGAGAACTTCTGGGAGATGATGTAATCAGTTGACCTTGTTCCTTTAGGCAGTGAAGCAACAGTTTTAGGGACTTAAGAGCCCTCAATTTATGGACATTTTTGATTGGGGTTGAAGTGCCCAAAAATGTCTATAACAAGGGGCCATTTTCAGATACCGTGCATAGGTTTGGGCTTTCAGCCTCTAATTTCTAGCCTTTATATCTTTGTATCTCTCCTTAATATCTTGGTCTTCATCCAATGGCATTTTGAAAGAGGATATCTCAACACTTTTTTTCCTTTCCAACATCTGAGTGTTTGATGTGGAAGGTTCTAGGGTGCCTCCAAATGGAGTGGCAAGCCTGCTCATATCTCTTTCTGTGCTTGTAACCTCAGCTATCTCCTCTGTATATTCCTATTCAGAGACAAGATTCACTCTTTGTCTCTTAGCATGGCTTGTCTCTGCATAGGCTTGTGATGTTGCTATTTCTAAAGTAGTGGCCCTTTCCCTATTTCTCTTGAGGCTTTTCTCCTCATTTAGAAGAGTCTGTAGAACTGTAAGGGTACTCATGGTGGCCTCTAGTCTATTTGTTTTCTCTAGCATTTCTGTTTGATCTTGCACCTCTGACAGGTCTGGTACTTATGATTGTTTTGGCACCTATGATTCTTCTGGTATCTGTGATTCTTCTAGCACCTACAGGAAATAATCCTCATCAAGCTATTTTTCCAAATCAATTAATGTGTTTTCCACAACAACTTCTGCATTATCCCTGTCCTCTAAAGTGTTTTCCACCCATTGCAATTGGTTGGCTTACTTTTCTATCTCAGGAATGTGGTGATGGATATAGGGGGCCATCTTGTTCTTCTGCCTTCTTTTGCAGATGAAGTCCAAGGGATCATATATCCATATGAAGCTTTGTTTCAGTTTTAATCTCTGAAGGATTAGGTCTTCCTCTTTTCCAGCTTCCCTGCTATTACAAAGAAAGGGACCCAATTGGTCTTTGATTTTGAGTTGGGCTTTCCTTTTGGCTTTAACAAAGTTTGCCTCATCTGAATTTAATATTTACCTATAGTACTCTAGGGAAAATAACCTCATTGGGAGGTATTTAGGTAGTTTATATATGATCTGAAATGGGGACCTAAAGGCTTCTTGTCATGCTTACAAGAACCTCTACCACTCCAAAGCTTATATATTCCCAATATCTAGCTTATGCTTAAAAATTTGCAGAATTAAAAGAACTTGAAATAGGTGTATGCTTATGTTTGTTTTTAAACTGTTTAAGTGCTTATGTATATTTCCTTATGCTGATATTTAAACACACATAATAGTAAATAAAGCAGTAAATTAGCAAACACATAAGGCAAAAATATAATTAGGAGTTCATGCAAACCTCTTGGGCCACGTCTCGACGAGCTCTAGTCAACTCGACTAGGCTCTTTGGGATTATGGTAATCTTTCATTTACAAGTTCCCCACTCAAATCCATTGGTTTAAAACTGAGCCTATGGGTTTATAATACCATCTTATCCCTCTGGTTGTCCATACTCTGCAGACAGATTTAGGCTTCTTTGGACTAGACTCCTTCAATCAGTGCTCTGAGCCATCTTGAGCTCTAGCATGCACCAACTCCCTCAGAATTCTTTTACTGTCTCTGGAATTCCTTCTTTTCTCTTCAACACACATCAGATACTAGTAACAACTTGATCATTTTGATCTCTTTGCTATTCTAACTTCATTACAACTTCATGGCTTGTAGAAGTCCATTTGAGCTCTCTAGATCTGCGGCTTTGCCTCCAACCTCTGGTGGCTATACCTCTGTCAGCGCTCTGGCTCTACCTTCCAACCTATGGTGGCTGTGTCAAGATTCTTTGAGCTTCTCTAAGCTTCCTCTAAGAATTACTCTGCCTGAGCCTCCGAGAATCCTCTTTCTCTATGCTTTCTATGTTTTGCTCAACCTCTCCGCGAATCCCCATCAATTTTGTTCTCTGTGTATTTAATACACAGCAGCTACAGTCACCTAACGCATGGAAGCCCAATTGTTTCCTTACAAGAAGTAGTTTATAATTGGAAAGGAACCAGTGGGCATGGGAATCCGATCGTTTGGCCTTCCCCCTGCCATAATCCCAAAAATAGCAATATAACATAATACACAGGAAACACACAAAAAACACATCATGAGCCGTTTAACCAGACTTCAAATAATATGTAATTATGCTTAAAATCCTATCAGGTCCACTTTTCCATCGCATGTTGCATATCGCATTGCATATGGCCAAAAAAACCAATACACGGAAGATACACAGAAAATCCGAAAATTGGGATTTCAAAATTTATTAAATCACGTTTATAATCTCATCAAGTCTGCACTCTGACCACATATCACAACCACAATAGGTAGGATCCCTGGTCCATGGACTTAACACAGCAGTGATGCGATATGCACCATTGATCCTCCACCGTTCGATCAAACTCGCGATCCAATAGTCAAAATGCGATTGCATCATTGCTCATCGCACTATCTATTTGTTGCGATTCGATCACCAACCACTGATCACATTGGCATTTCATAGTCACATTGCCCAATGGCCCGGGGTCTAAACAACATTCTATAGCTAGCTCTTATGCGATATACATCGCTAATTGTCAATCTTGCTTTATCGCAATCACAAATCGGCTCACCCGGATTCCGATATCATGTAAATCTTTCCCCGATGTGATATGTCATAGATCGCCAAATAGGAAGTCCTTCTACCTACAGTTAAGTCCTCCCTTTGAACCTTTCTAATGCAATTTTTCCATATAAAGCCTTTTATTTCTCTTAAGTCCCATTTAATAAGAAAATGACTCATTTTCGAAGGACAATGGGAAATTTTATTTTTACAATATATCCTTCATCCGAAGTCCATTTTAGCACATTCAAATTGCCTTAGATTCAGAATGAAGAGATCTATGCAATGAGACTATTCTCAAGAGTGTCCTTTGACTTTCATTTTTCCTCTGTGAGGAAAATTCATAGACTTAGAAGTCTATGTTAGATCCATTTTGGATCATGCCTTCCCACTAAAAAGCTTTTGGACTCCAAAAGACTGATATGCTGATTTGAATAGTAAATGAGAGTAGCTCACCCTATTCTTTTAGCTGCCATACACTTGCCTTGCATAGTGCCTCTAAACCAAAGCCTTTGAACACTTCCTTCCTGGATGTGCTTGTCCTCCTGGGAAGAACTATCTTCCTTCTTGACTTCATGCGGAACTCCTGTTGAGAAGGTTACAGAAGGTAGTTTGAACTTCTCTGCCTTGATCATTGATCCAAGGTGGCTCAAACCAATCTAAAGTTACATCTGCTTCACAAAATTTTCGTTTGTACCTATTTGACACACTATCAACAAAACCTGTTAAGAACAACACGATTACAGACAACAATTGGATGGCCTAAACTCCTGCTTCAACAAAAGAAACAGATTTTCACATATTGTGAATTACCTCCATGTCTTTACATTTGCATACAAACGATTGACTAGATAACAAGCCAAAAAAACATGCCTTTAAGACAATTGACCCTTCAAGTCAAGCAGGTAGAAAAATAATTCTACAGTTCTTTTTCAAAGATGAAACACTTCATCATCATCTCCATCTTGGAGACCAAATCAACTTTTATCAATTCAATATTGCATTACATGCATGTTTACACAAAGTAATCAACCCTTCAAGTTAATCACATATACATGTTTAAATACAAGGAAATCATCAACATCCCTGTGTTCATGCACATCCTTCTCAAGCATGCATTTTATTCTTCAACTTTCGCTTAAGAACATTGTACTATCGAAGCTGAAATGAATATAATGTTGCAGCAATAAACTGAGTCTCCTACTCAACTTTTCCATTCACCTTCTTGGTAAAATCTTGCAACTTTCATTCCATCAATACCATTTCTTACCAATCCATTTCAAAGGTGTTACCTTTGTCTGCACATCAACATCTCAATGTGAATCATCTTGAATCACATCAATCATGGAATCTTTGTTTCCACTCCTACCATTTTTCTTTATACCTTCTTCAGGTTTCATGGAAGCATTGGTGGATTCAGAGTCCAACATTTTGTAGCACTATGTCCTTTCTTATGGTATTAAGTGAAACACATGTGCATCCTCTTGACAACATGAGTTTCCTTGCCCAATGGACCTTTGGCTTCTTACTTCTTTTCCTTCAAAATTTTCCTGCATGTGGCCATTCTCTTCCAACATCTAGAAACATTATGGTTATCCAAACCACAAAAGGAACATGCAATTTTTTTCCCATATTTATATGGAAATTTATCATGCTTTACATAATCAAAAGGAATATGGTTAGAACCAGATTTATACCTTTCTTTTTCACCTTTATTACCTTCATGAGGAGGTGAATTTGATGAAGAAGTAGCTCCCTTTGGAACACCATCAACCTCTTCAATGGTTTCAGAGTTTCCACAACTCTCTAGTTCAAGTGTAAGTTTATATACACCTTCTTTCTACATAGTATGCTTCACACTATTGCATTCCCCAAGAATACAGTCTTCACACTCTTGAGGTAGAAGAACTAAAATGAAACTCCTTCTTGGAACTGTTTCAATTGTCTTCATGGCAGTGTTGGAACTCTCTCCATAAGCTTGTCCATAGCCAAGACCCAAATATTTAGGCCTTTCCTCAACTATTATTGGCTCAACAATACCCTGTGCATGTTTTCCCAAGCCTTTTCCTTCATAGCCCATTTGGACATTAACTTGGAACCTATGCCTCTGGTATGTTTTTCAAAAGAACTAATATAACCATTCTTAGAGGAAATTGAAGACAAACTAGAATTATTTACCTCTTCTTCAAGTTGATACTTGACTAAGGCTTCTTTGGCAATAAAGAGATGTGTCTCCCACTCATGCATCCTTTCCAGGTTCATATTTGCAATATGAAGTTGCCTCTCCATTTCCTGCAATTTGTCAGAAAGCAATGGCTTCTCTTCCATCATGGAATTCAACTGCTCTCAAAGTATGATGCTCTTCCTTCCATCCTCATACATTTCTCTCACCATATCCATCATGGTGAACAAGTCTTGCTCCATGTCTTCACCAAAGAATCTTGTGAAGAAAGAAGAATTTGAGGACTCACTTATAGAAGTTTCCATTATCAGAATGAACAAAAGAACTTCAAACAAGATTAACAAAGAGCTTATTCAAGCAACCTTTTGCAACAAACCTCTTGTGCTTCAAGTATTTTCTTGAGGTCCTTTGGGATAAGAAGAATGCCTTCAACCCTTCTTCCTTCTTGTCCTCTCTTGGGCGTAGTTATAAATAGCTTTCCCTCTACAAACTCACACAATAGTCAGTTTACAAATAGCCAAACAATCAATCCTTGACTGTTTAAACACCTTTCAAGTTAAGCAAGAAAATTGATTTCTCTATCAATTGAGCATCCACCCATGATACCACCTACATCATGATACCATCTGCTCTGGAATAACCAGTTCTGATATAACCTTCTTTGAAGGTGGGGTTAATTAACCTGACGCTCTGATATAACCAGCTCTGATACCACTTGCTCTGAAAATGGGGCACTAAAGGCTTCTTATTAGCTTATAAGAACCTCTCCAACTCCAAAGCTTATGTGTTCCCAAGATCTATCTTATGCTTGACAATTTGCGGAATTAAAAGAACTTGAAATAGGTGTATGCTTGTGTTTGTTTTTAAACTGTTCAAGTGCTTATGTATATTTGCTTATGCTGATATTTAAATAGGTATAACAGTAAATAAAGCAACAAATCAGCATACACATAGGACAACAATATAATTAGGAGTTCACCCAAACCTTTTGGGCTACGAATTCATGAGCTCTAGTCAACTCAACTAAGCTCTCTGGGATTATGGTAATATTTCTTTTACAAGTTCCCCACTCAAATCCATTGGTTTAAAACTGAACCTATGGGTTTAGAATACCATCTTATCCCTCTTGTTTTCCATACTCTGTAGATAGATCTAGGCTTCTCTGGACTAGACTCCTTCAATCAGTGCTCTGAGCTATCTTAAGCTCTAGCTTGCACCAACTCCCTTAGAATTCTTTTACTAACTCTAGAATTCCTTCTTTTGTCTTCAACACACATCGGACACCAGAAATAGCTTGATCATTTTGATCTCTTTGTTGTTCTGACCTCATTATAGCTTCATGGCTTGTAGAAGTCCATTTGAGCTCTCTGGCTCTAAGGCTCTGCCTCCAACCTCTAGTGGGTATGCCTCTGTTAGTGCTCTGGCTCTACCTTCCAACCTCTGGTGGCTATGTCGAGCTTCTCTAAGCTTCCTCTGAGCATTACTCTGCCTGAGCCTCTGAGAATCCTCTTTCTCTATGCTTTCTATGTTTTTCTTAGCCTCTATGTGAATCCCTGTCAATTCTATTCTTTGTGTATTTAATACACAGAAGCTACATTCGCCTAACACATGGAAGCCCGACTATTTCCTTAAAAGAAGCAGTTTACAATTGGAAAGGAACCGACAGGCATGGGAACCCGATCATTTGGCCTTCCCTCTGCCATAATCATGAAAATAGCAATATAACGGAATACACAGGAAATGCATGAAAAACACATCATGAGCCATTTAACCAGACTTCAAATAATATGTAATTGCACTTAAAATCCTATTGGTTCTGCCTTTCCATTGCATGTCGCATATTGTGCTGCGTATGGCCAAAAAAACCAATACATGAAAAATACACAAAAAATCCGAAAATCCATATTTCAAAATTTATGAAATCATGTTTATAATCTCATCAGGTTTGTGCTCTAACCACATATCACAATCGCAACAGGTAGGAGCCCCAGTCCATGGACTTAACACAACAACAATGAGATATGTTCCATTGATCCTCCACTGTCCGATCAAACTCATGATCCAATGGTCTAGATGTGATCACACTATTGCAAGTTGCTTGTGCACTGGCCCTTTATATTTGTTGCGATTCGATCACCAATCGCCAATTTCATCGACATTTCACAGTTGCATTTCCCAATGGCTCGGGGTCTGAACAATGTCCTATAGTCAACTTGATGCAATATACATCGTCAATCCCACTTTATCACAATCACAAATCAGCTCGCTTGGGTTCCAATATCATGTAATTCATGCCCCAATGCGATATGTCAGAGATCGCCAATCGAGAAGTCCTTCCACCTACAGTTAAGTCCTCCCTTTGAACCTTTCCAATGTGATTTTTCCATAGAAAGCCTTTAGTGCCTCCTTTTCAAAGGAAAATGGGCAATTTTCTTTTTACAATATCTCCTTCATATGAAGTATGTTTTATCCCATTCAAATTGCCTTAGATTCAGAATGAAGAGATCTATGCAATGAGACTATTCCCAAGAGCATCCTTTGAATTTCATTTTTCCTCTATGAGGAAAATTCATAGACTTGGAAGTCTATGTTAGATCCATTTTGGATCAGTATGTGTCAGCTCACATTCATAAATCCTTATTTTAGTGTGGTTTTGGTATAGGTGCCAATCTCCCACTTGATGATTGATGTTTAGATGAAGGACTCTCCTAATTTCAGGACTAATTCTTGGTGGAGGGGTTCCAGTGAGCATGGTCATCACAGGGTGGACAAATGAATCAATGAATTCATTGTATGAATAAGGGGAGGGATGTTGATGAATCAATGGGGTCCAAAAGATAATTGATCTTGGTTGGATCTTAGTGTCAAGATTCTGGAGAGTAAAGGGGAACTTATTTGCTTGGTAGTATAGAAAAAGGTGATACGAAACAAAGGAGTACTTAAAAACTCTCTCATTACTCATTCTAAGGAACTGTTCATGCATCTTGTCAGTTAAGAACTGAGCATAGTCATATATGATAGAAAGAGGTTGTCTTGGAGTGTATATGGACATGAAGGCTAAAATAATTTCATTAATATATTCACTGGTGGTATAACCCAAGACTCTAGATATCATATCCACAATTCTTCTTCCCCATGGAGAGAATAAAGATGCTACATATGGAGGGGTGTCTTTGGGGGTATACTTCTCTTCTACAATGAAGGTTTGAGTTATTTGAGCCAATATTGTAGGGTTGAATTTAGGATATAAGTCCAATAGGTCTTCAATGGAGAGGGGATTCAATTTTTGGCCAGACTGGAGTTGTAGCATCTCATTTATAGATTTAGTAGTGATGGTGAAAAGTATGGTCTGGTTAGGGGACATCACTGCTCTTTGACTGGGGATATAATTTGCATGGTAGTAATGGACAATTTCTGGGAAAATGTGAACTCTGGGGAACTGATACTTAGGCAAATTAGACTCCCAGAGTCCAATTTCATCAGCCTGGTTCAACTATCTATCCCAACTTTGGCAGTAGACTTTGAGCAGGGATTCATGGACAATGGTGTCATTTATCTGGAAATCCCTATTAGCGAGGGGGAGGTGGTCTAGGTCCAGATGAGGAGTGGAAATAGGTCTAACATCCATGGCAATTAGGGTGGCCATTTTTAGTTCTTGTGGATTTGAGTATGGAGGAGGTAATTTTTAGTCTTTTAGGGCAATGGTGTTTAACACAAAGTGGGTTTGAGTTGCTAGAGTTTATTTAATTAATTTTTTACCTTAACTAAGAAAAACTAGTAAGTGGTTCTGAAATTGACAGGGTTTTCCAGTGAATTATGGCTTAAATACCAAGAATTGAGAAGAACTAGCTTTGAACGGGGTGACTGGAAACTACGAACAGTCAAAAAGGCTCTGAGGAGGTTGGAAAGGAAACTGGGTGCTTTGTGGTGTCTTTTGGGTGTAATTGGACATAGATTGACCACTTCGATGTTCACAGGTGCATGCATGGAGGTTTACATTTGAAAAAATGATAAAAACAAATGATTTGGGGTTTTTTGGCTTTATGCACGAAAGTCAATTTTAGCGGGTACAGGTGAACAGTGGTCATTTTGTCACGTAGCGGGTGGGTAGTAAATGGTTTCCATCGCACCACTTTTGGGCACTCGGTGGTATTCGGGGGAAGCCACTCGATGCCACTCATTGGCTAACACGTAGCACTGGGGGCTGGTGGCAAAACCACTTTTTTGGGTGGGTATAGTTCGGTGGATTGGTTGGCTCGAACTGGGTAAGGGTCGTTGGATGTGGAGGGAGGAAATCGCATGGTGATCAGGTGGGGAAATTGCACGGAGGGTAGTGGGGGGCCTGATATGCGATTAAGTGCAGCGGTATCGGGTTAGTGACAGATTAAGGTGGGATTATGTCGTCGGGGTCATTAACAAAGGGTTTAATCGAGGTTAACAATTGAGGGTGGGATTTTAATATTTTGAGGGATAAGGGGTAGCGATATAGTTTATATTTAAACTAAGAAGTGGGATTATTTTATATATAGGAGCTATATATATATGGGAAAATGGTTTTTCATCGGAATTTAATAAATAAAATTAGTAATTAAGAAAATGAGCGGAAAGAGGCACAATACCCTAAGTAAATGATTTTTCATGTTTTAATGCTTTTCCAATATTAACATCAATACTAAGGGTAATGTGTTTTTGTGAGTTTTTTAGGAAGAAGGGGTTTTCCATTGGGGTGATTACGTTCCCTAGGAAAATAGTGTTTTAACCTTAGGAAAAGGGCTATTATTAGGGAAAATGAATGAACTAAAGGGGGAATGACTTTTTGTAGGGGGAATATGGTACTTGTTATCCCTAAATCATTGAGCCGAGGGTCCGGTCCCTCCAAAAAAAAGAAAAATGCTCTGAGCCTCTTTGACTTAGGTCTTTTAAGTACTTAGAACTTTATATTGGGAAATTAGTAAAGGAAAGGGCTAAAATTAATGGGGGAAGTTAATTAATTGACTTTGTAAATCATTTGCATGCTTGATTGTTCATTGATGTCTGGAAATTTTATGATGTGAATGATAAATATGCTTTTGTCTAATCAATGATCATACTTCTGCAGACTTTCTTCTACTTACCCATCTACTCATCCTACCATTTTCACTTCTCTTTATTAGGGTGCATTTGAGCTAGCAAACCCTTGTCAAACATTTTTCTTTCTCTTTACAATAGTAAACTAACTAAATCTAACCTTATTAAATCTAAGGGCTCAGATTAAGCAATTGAGCTCCTCTTATTTGCTCTACCTATCTAATAATCTGCCAAAATTAAATAGTTTGGTCAGATTTTATTCTCTAACTATCAACATGAAATTTAAAGCATGGCATAATCAATATTAAATAGTTTGATTACCATGGATTGTGGCATAAATAACAAGTTGCACACAATAATTACTATGCATAAAAGTAAATAGTGGTGGCATTTTGGCTGCTCACTTTCATGGTATTTTTCCTTTTTTGGAAGTTCATATTTTTCACTTTTTTGGACCTTTTCTTATTCTTTTTATCCTTTGATTATTCTTTTAGGACATACCCTCTCTACATTTTCTAATTTTTTGAATATGGAAAACATTTGCAGAAAGAAAAGGTATGTACATATTACAGGTTTAATCTCAGACATTCAAAATTATGACTCCTATTGGTATAGGAACCTAACAGTGGATACACTTGGGGATGGAATTTCCTAGTGAAATGTCAAGAAATTTGTAGATCGATGGCCTTTTGAATTGATATGATGTTACCCTACAACTTTTCCTTTTCATGTTTTTACATTATTACTATTTATGACAGTAAAACTTTTGAAGCTTAGGGCCTTCTCTTTGACCTTCAACTTCAAAAATCACCATCCAATCAGCTCTAGACTTTTGAAAAATAAAGTATGTATAAATGATCAGTGAAATCAGTAACTAGGTTCAATGTAGTGTTTGAGCATTCAGCCATTAACTAGTCCTCCTTCTACTTCTATGCCATCCACTTCTCTGAGGAAGAAAGCATTATTACTCCTGAAAGCATAAATGATATAGGAACCTTTCCATAGGAAATCAAATTTTCCATGTTTACCTTTATCCTCTCTCCTTGAATCACATTTTATAACTTTGTCCCCTAGGTAAAAATATTCTACCTTAGTCCTTTAATCAAAAGTCTTCTTGATCCTTTTCTGCACAACCTGAGATCTGATGTACACTTCTTCCCTAGTCTGTTGTAAGTGAATTGTTTGGTTGATTCTTCTTTGGATGTCATTTGGTTCAATCTACAACTCTTGGAGCAGCTTCATTGTTGATGTTCCCAAGGAATATGGGAAAACAAATTTCAATCCATAAACTAATTGATAAAGACTAGTACCAATGGGTTTCTTTGTGGTTAACCTATCTGCTCAGAAGGCATTTACTAGCTTTTTGTTCCATGTTTTCTTGTTATCCTCTCATAATTTTTTGATGATATTTACCAGAGTTTTGTTTGAGGACTCTGCTAGTCCATTTCCTTGAGGGTAATAAGCTGTGGAGTGGCCCAAGGTTATATGATACTTATTACAGAATTCAATCATTCTTCTAGATTTGAAAGTTGTTGCATTATCAGTGATGATTTTGGTTGGGCACCCAAATCTAGATAGGATGCTGGCCTCAAGGAAGATTATTATAACAGTGTCAGTGGCTTGCCTCAATGGTATGGATTCTATCCATTTGGTAAAATAATATGTAGCAGTAAGGATCCATTTGTGTTGGGCAGAGGAAGGTGGATGGATTTCACCAATGAAGTCAAGACCCCATTGTTGAAAAGGTGCTTCAACAGAGATTGGCTTTAGGGGCAAGGGTAGAAGCTTTTTCTTTCCTTCAAAAATATGACATTTATGACATGACGTTACATATTTCTTTACATCAGAAAACAAAGTAGGCCAATAGAAACCGGCTCTAAGAATTTTTTCTGCAGTGGTTTTCCAGTAAAGATGTCCTCCACAATCACTTGCATGAAACTCTTGTAACAACTTGTCATTTTCTTCTTTCAATAAAAAATTAAGAAGGATACCTTCATGATTCATCCAAAACAAAGCATTGTCAATTATCCAAAATTTTGAGGATTTCATTAATTTTTTAAAAATCTGCTTTTGGTCCTGGATAATTCAGGAGGATCTTATAGATTTTGTAAAACATATATGATGTCAGCATACCATGGTGATTCAGTAAACGCCTGACTGATCGGTGGAGTCACCATCTCCTCTTCATTATCCATTTCTGCAATAAAATTTATATCTAAGGCTTGATAGTTCGATTCAACCATTAGCTTGGCTAAACCTTAGCCTTTGATTAACTTTGTTGGTTTGATTTCTAGGTCATATTCTAATATAGTAGTGATCCATTTCCCTCTATTTCTATCTGGACCATCCTGAGTTAGGATATCCTTGACTACTGAATTGGGGACATAGGCTATTATACGAGAATATAAAATGTAAACTTTGAAATCTTTAATAGCTTTGACCAAAGCAAAGGCTTGCTTTTCCATTATATTGTATTTAAAGGGGGCATCTCTTGGGGCTTTGCTAAAAAGGGGAATAGGTTGTTCATAACCCTGATCATTCTTCTGCAGTAGGATTGTAGCAATTGTGTGTTCTGATGCAAAGGAAATATAATGAAATCTCTATCAAACTGTGGACTAATCAAGGCTGGTGTTTTGGTTAAGGCTGGCTTAATGTCTTCAAAGGATTTCTTAGCCTCAATGGTCCATTTTATGGTCGAATCCTTTTTCAACATATTGTTTAACTATCTAATTTATTTTGATAAGTTAGAAATAAATCTCATAAGAAAGTTGATTTTTCCTAAAAAGGCTTGTAATTCCCTAATGCTCCTAGGATGTTGTATCTATAAGATGGCTTCAATTATTGTAGGATCTATTCAGATACCATATTTTGAGATTATATGGCCTAGTAACTTTCCCTATTCTAACCCAAATAAATATTTTTTGGGATTCAAAGAAATTCCATACTTCTTGCATTTGATGAAAACCTGCCTTAGATGATCTAAGTGTTGTTTATCAGATTTTGAGAATACAGTGATGTCATCTAAATATATTACTAGGAAGTCATGAATTTCCTTAGCAAAAGTTATGTCCATGGCTCTTTGGAAAGTGGCCCTTACATTATTTAATCCAAAGGCATCTTCACATACATGAATCTACCCCAATGAGTAGTAAACATACTTTTAGCTTGGTCGTTTGGGTGAATTAAAATATGATTGTAACTAGAAAACCCATCCAATAATGAGATTTTGGTTGACCCTACTACCCTTTGTAAGATATGATCCATTTTAGGGAGAGGGTAATTGTCTTTGAGTGAAACTTTATTAAGATTCCTGAGGTCAACACAAAGTCTCATCTAACGAGTCTTCTTCCTTGTTGGCATTAAATTTGAAACCCAATCAAAGAATCTAATTGGTGTTATTATCTTGGCTTCATACATCCTTCGGATTTCCTTTTCAATAGAAGGCAACATTATGGGATTGATCCTCCTAAGCTTCTACCTGAAAGGTTTCTAGTTTTCTTTTGTGGGGATGGTGTGTTGTGTGATGCCGGTGTCATAGGACTTGAGGTCCTCATAACTCCAAGCAAATACATCTTGGAATTCATTTAATAATTCAAAGTATTTCACTTTTTTGGTAGGAGGTAAGGACTTTGAAAGTTTGATCAATTTTGGATTTTCCTTAGTGCCTATATTACACTCCTCAATATCAGATTTTAAGGGTTCCATCTTTGGTTCTCTAGGGACATCATTTGAATCAAACAAGTCTTCCAAAGGGGTTAATCCTTTGGGCAAAAAGTTGCCTTTGATATTAATGATTTCAGGGTCTTCGTTAATTATCTCATCAATTTCAACTTGCTTTAGGTTTTCTACATCTAATTTTGCAAATTTAGTGGGATGGAATATATCTATATTGTCATCTTCTATTTCATTAATTTCTATTTCATCTTTATAATCAGGATCTAATGTTATGTCAGTATCTATATTACTATTTACAAATTCTTCCTCTAAGGTTAAAAAATTGTTTATCTGCTGGTCATTAGAAAATACTTGCCAGTTTTTCAAGTTATCTAGGATAGCAGGTCCGTGTCTAACCTCAGCAGTGTGCTGATGGTTAGGTTGAAATGGTAACTTATAAGTGCTGGAAAACATTGCTAAACTATGAGCCTACATATTATGCTTTCTAGGAAAGTGTTTAGTATTTCTATAATGGTTCCTCTCTAACAACTTAATCTAGGGTCTTTGGTCATATATACAGCCTTGATTGGTTTTATAATTAACTCAGAGTCTCCAATGACAGAAACTCTTATAGCTCCTAGCTTCCTAACTAATTTAAGACCTAAAAGAAGTGACTCATACTCAGCTATGTTGTTAGTGCATTTAAAATTTAGTTTGTAAGCATGGCCCTCTGAGTGATCATTCTCAAGATTATATATCCACACTCCTTCTCCTACTCCTAACTTGTTCACTGATCCATCAAATTCAAGGTGGCATAATATCTCATGTTCATAATTTTCACTATCAGGGGGAATAAAATTTTCGTTGTCTGCTGCATTTTGATTATCTTGTTTATTGGAAATGTCTTGAGTTTGGACAGTTTCATTTTTAGTTGTAATTGCAATTTATTTTGGTTCTGAAATAATATTGTTTGAAGTGGTTTGTTGTGTTTGTTCAACATTATACAAAATAAAAGAATCACTGTCTGGATGTAGGGAGTAGATAGGAAAGTTTTGAGGTCTATCCCAACTGCTCACCACAAATTTCATTAGGGTCTCTTTGTACAACTTTTTAGGTTGTCCAAAGACTGAGATCGTGGCATATGACATGTCAAGTTGTAAAGATCCTTGGATTTTAGCCCCCCACGATCTAGACAATAGCATGCCATATTTAGGTGGGATGTCAGTGAAGAGTATATCCATGAGAATGCTCTTAGCAGGATATTGTACTAAGGAAACACACAGGTCCTTGATTAACCCTAGACACTTTAATTTACTTGAATCAAATGAAAATAAATCCTTGTAAGGTCTAGTAATGTCCAAGTTTAATTTTTCCATAACCGATTTAGGCATTAAATTGTGTGAAGCCCCAGAATATAACATTGCATTGTGTAAAATTTTGTCATGAATGCTAAGGCTAATATAAAAGAGTGGGATCCCTTATTCTAGTGGTTTTCCGTTAACATCAAGACCAAATATAAGTTTTGGCTGATCATCAAACAAGCTGACAGAGTATTCATTCTCAACAAAGTTTAAAGTTTTGTTTATTTGAGACTTATAGGTTTCTCTTTTAATTAGCTCTGTTAAGGGAACTAAAATTTTTAGTTTAGCTACCTCTACTCCCAAATTGAAAGGCAAAGGGGATTCCTCTATTTAAGGCTTGGAATTTTTATAGCAGGAATTGGAGTAGGTCACTTTTCTTTTTCTGCATTTGACGTCTTTTTCTATGGATTTTCTAATATGGTGTTTTGAGATTCCTCCACTGTCTCTTTGGAGGGGATTGAAATGTATGGTTGATCATTAGGGGGTTGGTCATGGGTTATACCTACAATGGTGGGGCCAGGAGGGTTCTGATTTGGTCTAGGGAGAATTTGGAGAATTTTAGTAACTAGAGCTGTTTTGGTTTTATTGGGTTGATTTATCACTATTTTCTTAGTCTAGTCAGGAGTGTCATAATTCCTTTTACTCCTTAAGTTGTATTGTTTGTGTACCTCAAAGATGGTAGAATCATATCCTTGCTTATAATCAAATTATTCGTCAGATTGGGTCTACAATTGCTACAACATATGTAGTTCTTGCTCATATTGGGCCAAGAAGGCAGTTTCCTCATCATCCAATCCCATCAGGTAAATGTGTGTGTCTTGTTCAAGGTCATCTAAATGGGATGTTTCAGCATAGTTTTCCTGAAAGGGAGGCCTAATATTATGGTCAGTTCCATTCTTTCCAGTATTTTGATTCTGATTCTTTCTAAAGTTTGGATTTCTCATTGGAGGTGCCTGTTGATTATCCCATTGAGGCTTCCTCTCCATATTAGCTATCCTATCCATAAGCTTTTCCATAATCTTGGCTAGGAAATCTATTTTAAGGTTAGAGGGTGAGGTTTCATCTTTCACAGATCCTCTCCTTTCATTCCTAACCCTAGCTCTTTTTGCTAGCAAGTTGGCTTCTACACTAACTTCTACCCTTTGCATGTCTTCTAAAGTTGGAGGATTTCTCTCTCTAAGTTGGAAGGCCATATCAGTATCAAACCCATTAGGAAACTTTATCAGTGCTAAGTCAGGTGGGGGTCTAAGATTGACTAGTATTGCATTGTATATATTGTTAAATCTAGTACAGTAATCTTGGATTGTTTCATTTGGTCCCCTTCTGATGTTTTCATATTCTGAAAGGATCTACAGAGGGTTCTTTTTCTTTTCCCATCTATTTAAAAAATTTTGATAAAATATATCTAAACTATCTATGGTATTAGTAGGTAACGATCTAAACTATTTCCTAACATCACTAGCTAGAGTTTGAGCAAAATGTCTCATTTGAGCATCTCCAATATCAATTTCATGCAATTCAAAGTAGTATGTCATTTTGTTTACATGATGTTGTGCTATATAAGGTCCTATGCCATCAAATTGGACAATTTTTTTTTCGTAATCTTGTGGCACGACACCAAGTGGGGCAAGTAACATAAAAGGAGCATATCAATTTGCCATGGCTCTAAGTTGGGCAGGGCTAAGAAGTGGGAATGGGGTACCATGAGATGACACAATAGTTGATGGATAACTAGGAGTAATATGTGATTGATGGGTAATGGTAGGTTGGTAGGGAAGTGAAGTTATAAATGGAGGTGATGAATGAACTTCATAGGTGGAAGCAAATAATGGTGAACCAAGGGTAGTTGATGTTGGTTCAGAAAGCTCAGGGATCTTAGCAGTAGTAAGGGATGACTGAGGTGTATTTAGAATATACTCATCAATTGATTGGTTTGCCTTTTGGACCTCGAGGTCCGCAATAAACTCTGGATCTAAAACTATGTCATCAAGTGCACTTTTAGACCTAGTTCTAAATAGGGAAAGGTGAAATGACTCATCAAAGGGGAGGTCTTCTAGAAACAAACACTCATCAAGGCATGAATCTGCTTTGATTGAAGGTGTTGGACTTACTAAACATTATTGTCTTTTGGATCTTCCTAAAATCAGGTTGAGATTATCCATTACTAGGGCAAGGTTTGGATCTGGATTAGCCCTATTATAGTGAGTTCTCCTTGAAGCCAAAATTTTGAGCTCTTCTAATTACATTCTTTTTGTGAAATTTTGTAAATAACTTCTAATAAACACTTCAAGGGGTTCGAAATAAAGATTTTAAATTTTCTCAAAGTTTTATTAAGATTAAGGGTTTGAATCCCTAGTATGGTCGCCACTATGTTATCACTCAGTAGTTTTCCCTAGAAGTTATCAAAAGAAGGAAGCATTTGAGGTAACCACAAACCAATCTTTTAGGCTTGGAATCTAGCCAACCTAACTCTAGAGAGGGCTCTCTCTTTATAATTTAGCTTTGTTTTTATGGGGTTTTAGGCTAGTTCTTAGTGTTCATGGTGTTTTAATTTTGAATTGAAGGTTGGGTGGTGGAATTCTTGGAGCAGATGGATAGAGCTAGGTCTTCAAGCCATTGGGCTATGGAATCAACAAATGGATAGCATAACTAGACCAGATCATTAAAGGGGATGTTCATAAGGTAGGCTAGCAAAGCAAAAGGAAAAGTTTTAGGCCTAATGGGTGAAGTGATTCTAACCAGGGTGAAAGGGTGCTTAAGAATCCTTGGACCATGATCAGAATGAAGAACAAAGGGTGATCATGAACAAAGGGCAATTAATAATCCTTTGCTATAAACCAGAGGAGAAACTACAGAAGCTAAGGAGCAGTTAAGAATTCCCTAGCTAAGATAGTTTAGGAGAAAACATTCAGAATATAAAACAATCAAGATAGAATTCATTCAAGCAATTTCTGAGATATCATTCCTTGTTATACATTTAGATTTTAGAAATTTACACAAAAGATTATGGAAAAAACATAAGGAAAAACAACATTGGAGATGGAAGAATACTTATTTGTATTTCACTTTACACAAGAATTCTAATGCTGCCAATGTGGAAGGAACTGTTGTTGACAATGTGGGGATGACAGTTCTGGAAGTTTTGGCCAAGTCACTTTGCTTTGATTAAATTAAAGTGTCCAACTCCTTCGTTGTCTCCTTGAGCTGATCATTTAGCTTCAGGACCAAGTCCATGAGACCTTCATGTCCTTGTTGTGAATCCAGGACTTCTTGTGTCTATGGGTGATATAGTTGGGGTATCTTTAGCTGCTTCTTGAATGAAGATATGTCATCAGTTTTCTTCTTGATCAGTTTCTCTACATCTTTTACATATTTGGGATCGTGTCCCAATTCAATCACAAGTCCTCTAAGGACTTGATTCTATTATCTTTAACCTGTGAGGAGGATTTCTCCAACTGGAATTGGGCTAATATATTATTAAGAGAGTTTTGCAGTTGGTGGGTAGCAATGGCTTTCCCTATTAAGGTGGAGTATATCATCTCCCCTATTTTCTTGTGTAGCTCAATCTGGTTAATGGGATGAATATCCCTTGCCAGTACTTCAAAATCCATTTTCTTAAAATCTGATGTTGTCCTTGGCTGCTGAGGGGTTGGCTTGATGAAGGTCATCTACATTTTCCCCTCTTTGACATCAAAGACTAACATAATTCGTGTTTGATTGGTAAGGGTAATTTTCAGATACTGTGCATAAGTTTGGGCTCTCAATCTCGCATTTCTAGCCTTTATTTCTTTGTATCTCTATTTAATATCTTGGTCTTTATCCATTGGCATTCTGAAAGAGGATACCTCAACACATTACTGCCTTTCCAACATCTGAGTGTGTGATGTGCAAGGTTCTATGGTGCCTCTAGATGGAGTGGCAAGCCTACTCATATCTCTTTCTGTGTTTGTAACCTTAGCGGTCTCCTCTATATATTCTTGTTCAGAGATAGGATTCACTCTTTGTCTCTTAGCTTGGCTTGTCTCTACATAGGCTTGTGATGTTGCTATTTCTGAAGTAGTGGCACCTTCCCTATTTCTCTTGAGGATTTTCTCCTCATTTAGAGGATTCTGTAGAACTGGAGGGGTACTCATGGTGCCTCTAGTCTATATGTTTTCTCTGGTATGTCTATTTGATTTGGCACCTCTGGTAGGTTTGGTAAGTCTAATTGTTTTGGAACCTACATGAAAGAATCCTCATCAAGATGTTTTTCCAAATAAATTAATGTGTTTTCCACAAAAACTTATGCATTATCCCTGTCCTCTAAAGTGTTTTCCACCCATTGCAATTGGTTGGCATACTTTTCTATCTCAGGGATGCAGTGATGGATATAGGGGGCCATCTTGTTCTTCTACCTTATTTTGCAAATGAAGTCCAAGGGATCATATCTCCATATGAAGCTTTGTTTCAGTTTTAATCTCTGAAGGATTAGGTTTGCCTCTTTTCTAGCTTCTCTGCTATTACAAATAAAGGGACCCAATTGGTCTTTGATTTTGAGCTAGGATTTTTTTTTGGCTTTAACAAAATTTACCTCATCCGAATTTATTATTTTCCTATAGTACTCCAGGGAAAATAAGCTCATTGCGAGGTATTTAGGTAGTCTGTATGGGGCCAACTCACATCCATAAATCCTAATTTCAGTGTGGTTTTGGTACAAGTACCAATATCCCACCTGATGATTGATGTTTAGATGAAGGACTCTCCTGATTTCAGGACTGATTCTTGGTGGAGGGGTTCCATTGAGCATGGTCATCACAGGGTGGACAAAGGAATCAATGAATTCATTGTATGAATAAGGGGAGGGATGTTGATGAATCAATGCGGTCCAAAAGATAACTGATCTTGGTTGGTTCTTGGTGTCAAGCTTCTGGAGAGTAAAGGGGAACTTATCATCTTAGTAGTATAGAAAAAGGTGATACAAAATAGAGGAGTACTTAAAAACCCTCTCATTACTCATTCTAAGGAACTGTTCATGCATCTTGTCAGCTATGAACTGAGCATAGTTATATATGATAGCAGGAGGCTGTGCTAGAGTGTATATGGACATGAAGGCTAAAATAATCTCATCAACATATTCATTGGTGATATAACCCAGGACTCTAGATATCATATCCAGAATACTTCTTCCACATGGAGAAAATAAAGCTACTACATACGGAGGGGGATCTTTGGGGGTACACTTCTCTTCTACGATGAAGGTTTGGATTATTTGAGCCAATAATGCAGGGTTGAGTTTAGGATATAAGTCCAACGGGTCTCCAATGGAGAGGGGAGTCAAGTTTTGGCAGGCTAGAGTTGTATCATCTCATTTATAGATTCAGTAGTGATGGTGAAAAGTATGGTCTGGTTAGGGGACATCATTACTCTTTGACTGGGGATATAATTTGCATGGTAGTAATGGAAAATTTCTAGGGAAAATGTGAACTCTCGGGAACTGGTACTTAGGCAAATTGGACTCCCACAATCCAATTTCATGAGCCTGGTTCAAGTATCTATCCCTACTTTAGCAGTAGACTTTGAATGGGGATTCATGGACAGTTTTGTCCTTTATCTGGAAATCCCTATCAACTAGGGCAAGGTGGTCTAGGTCTAGATGAGGAGTGGGAATAGGTATAACATCCATGGCAATTGGGGCAGGAATTCTCAGTTATTGTGGATTTCAGTATAGAGGAGGTGATTTTAAGTCTTTTAGGGCAATGGTGTTTAACACAAAGCGGGTTTGAGTTTTTAGAGTTTCTTTAATTAATTTTTTACCTTAACTAGAAAACTCAGTAACTGGTTCTAAAATTGACAGGGTTTTCCAGTGAATTATGGCTTAAATACTTGGAATTGAGGAGAACTAGCTCTGAATAGGGTGATTGGAAACTGTGAATAGTAAAAAAGGCTCTTAGTAGGTTGGAAAGCAAACTGGGTGCTCTGTGGCATCTTTAGGGTGCAATTAGATGTAGGTTGATCGCTTCGATGTTCGCAAGTGCGTGCATGGAGGTTTACAGTTGAAAAAAAAATAAAAGAAAATAATTTGGGGCTTTTTGGCTTTATGCGTGAAAGTCAGTTTTGGGGTACAGGTGAATAGTGGTCATTTTGTCGCATAGTGGGTGGGCGGTAAATGGTTTCCATCACACCGCTTTTGGGCAATCGGTGGTATTGGGGGGAGGCTGCCCTATGCCACTCATTGGTGGACACATACCATTGGGGGCTGGTGGCAAAACCACTTTTTTGGGTGGGTATAGTTTGGCAGATGGGTTGGCTCGATATGGACAAGGGCCATTGGATGTGGAGGGAAGTGATTACACAGTGATCGGGTGGGGAAACTGCATGAAGGGTAGTGTGGGGGCCCGACAAGCGATTAAGTGCAGCGGTATCGGGTTAATGACGAATTAAGGCAGGATTACGCCGTCGGGGTGATTGACGAAGGGTTTAATCGGGGTTAATGATTGAGGGTGGGATTTTAATATTTTTGAGGGATAAGGGGTAGCGATATAGCTTATATTTAAACTAAGAAGTGGGATTATTTTATATATAGGAGCTATCTATATATTATATATATATTATAATATATATATATATATATATATATAAATATATATATATATACGGGAAATGGTTTTTCATCAGAATTTAATAAATAAAATTAGTAATTAATAAAATGAGTGGAAAGGGGCACAATACGCTATGTAAATGATTTTTCACGTTTTAATGCTTTTCCAATATTAACATCAATACTAAGGGTAATGTGTTTTTGCGAGCTTTTTAGGAAAAAGGGGTTTTCGATGGGGGTGATTACTTTCCCTAGACAAATAGTGTTTTAACCTTAGGAAAAGGGCTATTATTAGGGAAAATGAATGAACTGAACGGGGAATGACTTTTTGCAGCGGGAATATGGTACTTGTTATCCCTAAGAGCCGAGGGTCTGGTCCCTCCAAAAGTTAGAGAAATGCTCTGAGCCTCTTTGACTTAGGTCTTTTAAGTACTTAGAACTTTATATTGGGAAATTAGTAAAGGAAGGGGGTAAAATGAATGGGGGAAGTTAATTAACTGACTTTGTAAATCATTTGCATGCTTGATTTCTCATTGATGTCTGAAATTTCTATGATGTGAATGATACATATGCTTTTTTCTAATCAATCATCATACTCTGCAACCTTTCTTCTACTTACCCATCTACTCATCCTACCATTTTCATTTCTCTTTATTAGGGTGCATTTGAGCTAGCAAACCCTTGTCAAACATTTTTCTTTCTCTTTACAATAGTAAACTAACTAAATATAACCTTATTACATCCAAGGGCTTAGAGTAAGCCGCTGAGCTCCTTTTATTTACTCTACCTATCTAATGACCTACCAGGATTAAATAGTTTGGTCAGATTTTATTCTATAACTATCAACAAGAAATTTAAAGCATGGCATAATCAAGAATAAATATTTTGATTACCATGGATTGTGGCATGAATAACAAGATGCACAAAATCGTTATTATGCATACAAGTAAATAGTAGCAACGTTTTGGCTTTCTCACTTTCATGGTCTTTTTTCCTTTTTTTAGGGTTCATATTTTTCACTTTTTTGGACCTTTTCATATTCTATTTGTCGTTTTATTATTCTTTTAGGACATACCCTCTTTACATTTTTTTAATTTTCTGAATATGGAAAACATTTTTAGAAAGCAAAGGTATGTACATATTATAGTTTTTATCTCAGACATTCAAAATTATGGCTCCTATTGGTATAGGAACCTAATGGAATGGATGTCTATTAAACCTGATAGAAATTTTCCTCGTCTGTGAAGAAAGCCACTCCGCAGATAAGTTCCCTTCTCTACCTGGACTAAAATTTGTGTATTAGAGAATTGAAGGGGTGACTAAATAGCCCTGATACCGAAACACATCCATTCCCTCTTGGGCCCCCCCTCTCATCCCTCCTAGTTTACACCTTTTCCCTAGTCTTTTGCACCTCAATATGATTCCAAGCCAACCAACCAGCCATTTCAACCATATAATCCTCCAGAACCTCAATGGAATGCACCACCCCATGAGTGTAGATGCCTAAATAAAAATGCTCTAGCATTATTGCCTTCACCTCCTACTCAACCACAAATTTTACACCTTATTCCACCTAAACAACCTCATATGCATACCCAACCAAATCCAAACCCGAACAGCAAACAGGCACATTAGGTCAATATTGGAGAGACATCCTACCCTACTTATGCTTTGGAAATTCAGGAAATCAACCTGAGGTCTAGGAGAGTACTCCATCTCCACCCCAGGAGAATGAGGAGGAAAGAGAGGAAAGTATGCCTAGAGTTATTCCACCACCCTTTCCTGAAAGATTATCTCATCCATTCTAGCCTACCCCAGAAGAGAACGAACTTCTAGGTGAATTAAAAAATATATGTGTTAAAATTCCACTTCTCCAAGCCATTAAGGATGTACCTATTTACAAAAAACTAATTAAAGAGAAGTGTTTCAAACATCTAGGGAAGTGAAAAAGAGACACCCCTACCATTAATGTCATTGGATAGTTGCCTGATTTAATGGTGGGGCAGGGAATTTTCCCAAAGTATTTAGACCCTCGAAGCCCTATAGTATATGTGCACATCAATAGCACTATTGTCCCACATACCTTGATTGATCTTGGGGTTGCCATTAATGTAATGACTAAGGACACCATACTTAAGCTGAATCTCTAGGGTTCATTAAGAAATACCATGATAGTCTTGCAATTTGAAGACCGATCCACAGTAGCCCCTAAGGGGATTGTTGAGGATGTGATGGTCTCCATTGACTCCTAGGAGTACCCTGCAGACTTAGTTCTCCAACCTAACACCAAGTTTAATGGTTATCCTCTCATACTTGAGAGGCCTTGGTTAGCCACTGTCGATGCCTACATCAACTACAAGGCCGGAAACATGACTATCAAAAATGGGCATCTATCCAAGAAAATGGTCTTGTACCCTCCTACTCAGCCATCTTTAGAACATGATTTACCTTTATGGCTAGAAGAGGAGGAAGAATATGAAGTCTACTCCACCTAACTATATACCTTGGAAACTTCCATGGGAGGAGGACAACCTGATGAAGATGATTTGATTGAACACATCCTCCAAAATCCAATTCCCAACACCTTGTCTCTAGAGGAAGTTGTGAAGGAAAGAAAGCACAACCATCAGATTGATCTATGCTTAGCTGAGCCAAATCCTACTCATGTCAAGACAATAGAATTTGGCCCTAAAAGAACTCTGAAAATCAACCCCTCTTTCTGTACACCAAGAAGAATATTTATGTAACATGCTAAGGAAGCATTTGGATGCCTTTGCTTGAAATTACAAAGAGATGAAGGGAGTGCACCCCTCGGTGTGTACTCACCACATTTATATCAAAGAGGGTTGTAAAACAGTCCAACAACCCCAAAGGACAATGAATTTAGATTTCAAAGATATAGTCAAAGAAGAATTACAAAAGTTGTTGGATGCAAGATTCATCTACCCTATCTCAGAAAGTGAGTGGGTGTCTCCTTTAGTGCTAGTTCCAAATAAAAATGGAAAGTGGAGGATTTTTGTTGATTACAAAGAGTTAGACATGTTGTGTGTGGAGCATGATTGTTCAGAGGTCTTTGTTTCAGTCGGATGTATACCCCAGGAAGTTTGTACACCCCTCCACGGGGGGGGTGCGGGGGGAGGCTTGTCCCCCCCGCGTGGGTTCGGGGGGGCCGAGGGCTCGAGGGTAGCGCCCTTGAAGCTAAAAATAGATGTAAAATTGTCTTGCAAAAGTATGAAATCCTTGATTTAACTGTTGTGTGTGGAGAAACAGAGAGGTGAGACTGTGATAGAAAACAAAGGATATTACAGTGGATCTGTTGTAGGTTGTGTCTCTTTATTTTGCTGGATAATAGAAAGGAAGGATTGGCTATTTGGGGTGGACATAGCCCAAACTGGGTGAACCACGTATATCGTGTCTCTCTTGTTTTATGTGTTTTCTGTGTTTATATTTCTACAATATTTTATGTTTTTCATTGCTCTGTAATATATAATTTTCTAACAGCTGGTATCAAAGCCAAAGGTCTATTTGGCTGATAAAATTGCAGGGAAGAAGGGTTCCTCGTTCGAGTGGGAGAAATGGTAGAAGATGGTAAGTTTAGGGTTGAGAAATTTAATAGCCAAAACTTCTCACTATAGAAGACGCAGATGGAAGATTATCTGTATCAGAAAGATCTATACCTACCATTGGGCGGAAAAGCAAAGATGCCAATGGGTATGACAGATGAAGAATGGAACCTTTTTGATAGAAAGGCACTCAGAACAATACGGTTGTGCCTCACAACATCGGTCACCTTCAACATTTCGAAGGAAACAATGACAAAGGGTTTGATTAAGGCATTAGAGAAACTATATGAAAAACCCTCGGCCTCAAACAAGGTATTTCTTATGAAACGGTTATTTAATATGAAGATGTCAAAAGGTGGATCTGTTGCAGACCATTTAAATGATTTTAATACTATTACAAGTCAGTTATGTTTTGTAGGGGTAAACTTTCATGATGAAGTTAGAGCTCTGTTATTCTTGTGCTCGTTGCCAGAAAGTTGGAATGGTTTAGTAATGGCCATTAGTAACTCTATGTCTAGATCTAGTACTTTAAAGTTTGATGATGTTGTTGGTGCTATCCTTAGTGAGGAAATGCGATGGAAAAGCTCCGATGAGACATCGGGTAATGCTTTGAGTGCAGAGTCTAGGGGAAGAAAAATGGAAAGAGGAAAGAGCTCGGGATATCACAATAAATCAAGGAAAGGCGGATCCAAGTCTAGATTGGGGATAGTGTGCTAGAAATGCGGAAAGAAAGGACACCTAAAGAAAGACTGCAGATATCAAAAGGGAAAAGAAGGAGATTCACAGCAAGAAAAAAATCATGAAGCAAATGTGACAGGTGAGGTGTTACAATATGCTTTGATTCTTTCTTTCAAAAATATTACTAATTCCTGGGTGGTAGATTCAGGGGCCTCATTCCATGCCACAACTGATAAGAAATACATTCATGACTCAGTTCAAGGAGATTTTGGATAAGTTCATTTGGGTGATGATAAACCCTGTAAAATTGTTGGAATGGGTAAGGTTCTTGTAAAATAGCAGAATGGAAACCAATGGCTACTAAACGAGGTAAGGCATGTTCCAGATCTAAAGAAAAATTTGATTTCAATAGGGCAGTTAGGCGGTAAAGGTTGTGTGACAACTTTCACAAATAAAGCTTGGAAGTTCACCAAAGGAGCTCTGGTAATAACAAAAGGCGAAAAGGTTGGTACATTGTATTTATGCAATGGTATTTCTAACTCTGTTAATGCTTTAACTTCCAAAGGAGCAGATGCAACATTATGGCATCATAGGCTCAGGCACATGAGTGAAAAGGGGATGAAGATTTTTCACTCAAGGAATTTGTTGCCGGGTTTGAAGAATGTTGATTTGGACTTCTGTGAGAATTGCATTTATAGAAAACAGAGGAGAGTCAAATTTCTCAGAGTTGGGAAAGAAAATAAGAGCAAAAATTTAGAGCTTGTGCATACAGATTTATGGGGACCTGCTCAGGTATCATCTCTCAGTAGCTCTCATTATTATGTTACTTTTATTGATGATGCAACAAGAAAAACTTGGATTTATTGTATTAAGAATAAATCTGATGTATTTGATACTTTCAAGAAATGGAAAGCTTTGATTGAGATTGAGACAGAAAGAAATTGAAGTGTCTTAGATCAAACAATGGAGGTTGCAGCAAAGAGTTTGATAGGTACTATTCAGAGCATGGAATTCATAAAGAGAAGATAGTTCCAAGAACACCACAAGAAAATGGTGTGTCAGAAAGGATGAACAAAACAATTATGGAGCGTGCAAAGTGCATGAGATTGCATGCAATATTGCCTTTACAGTTTTGGGTAGATGTTGTAGATACTATTGTTTATCTAATAAACAGAGGACCTTCAAGTTCCTTGGATGGTGGTGTTCCAAAGGAAGCATAAACAGGTAAAAAGGTAAACTACTCTTTTTTAAAGCCTTTTGGTTGTGAGGCCTTTGTCCATATTGATAAAGAAAATAGAACAAAGCTTGAGGCAAAGTCAAAGAAATATACCTTTATTGGATATGGTGTTAATGATTTTGGTTATCACTTATATGATTACAAAAATCACAAAATCATTAGGAGTAGAGATGTAATATTCAATAAAAAGGTCTTGTATAAGAATCAACTGTAGGAAAAGAAACAAGAAAAAGAAAACAAGGAATATGCAATCCTTGATGAAATCACTGAAAAAGTAAAGGTCACTGAAAATAATAATAATCAACAACCACAACAACAACAACAGGCACCCCAAACAGCTAAAAGTGGTGTTATAAGATCTGCCAGGATAAGTAGACCCCCTGAACGATACTCTCCTTCATTATATTATTTATTGTTGACTGATTCTGGTGAACCCGAATGTTATGAAGAAGCAATGCAGGTTGAAAGCAGGAAGAAGTGGGAGGTAGAAATGGAAGAAGAGATGGACTCCTTAATGCATAACCAGACTTGGGATTTAGTCAGGTTTCCTGTAGGAAAAACTACATTGAAGAATAAATGGGTTTACAGGTTGAAGGAAGAAGATGGAGGAAAACAGAGGTACAAAGCTAGACTTGTGGTGAAGGGGTTTGCACAGAAGAAAGGTATTGATTTTGATGAAATATTTTCTCCTGTCGTTAAAATGACTTCAATCAGAACTATTTTAAGTCTAGTAGCAGTTGAAGATTTGCATCTTGAGCAGTTAGATGTGAAGACAACATTTCTCCATGGGTATTTGTAGGAAGAGATATATATGTAGTAGCCACAAGGATATGAAGTGAAAGGGAAGAAGAAACTAGTGTACAAGTTGAAGAAGAGCTTGTATGGTTTAAAATAGGCTCCAAGGCAGTGGTATCTAAAATTTGACAAGTTTATGTTTGAACAAGGTTATACTAGATGTCACTCTAATCATTGTGTTTATCCAAAAAAGCAAAATGATGGTAGCTATATTATATTGTTATTATATATAGATGACATGCTCGTTGCAAGGTATAACATGTAGGAAATAAATGTGCTCAAAAGTAAATTGGCAAATTCATTTGCAATGAAGGATTTCGGAGCTGCAAAACAAATCCTTGGTATGAGAATAACTAGAGACAAGAGAAATCGTAAATTAACATTGTCTCAGAATGAGTACATACAAAAGGTGTTGAAAAGATTTAATATGCACAATGAAAAACCAATTAGTACACCTTTTGCTAGCCATTTCAAACTTAGTAAGGAAATGTGCCCAAAGACCTAAGAAGACATGGATTATATGTCTAAAGTTCCATATGCATCAGCAGTTGGAAGCTTAATGTATGTAATGGTCTGCATAAGGCCTGATATTGCACATACAGTGGGAGTTGTAAGCAGGTACATGAACAATTTAGGAAAGGAACATTGGATAGCATGAAATGGTTCTCAGATATTTGAAAGGTACCACAAATCAAGCATTATGCTTCGGTGGTTCAAACATTTATCTACAGGAATATGTTGATGTAGATATGGCAGGTAACAAAGATAATAGGAGGAGAACTACATGATATGTATTTACTGTTGGTGGAACAACTGTCAGTTGGGTTTCAAAAATCCAAAGTGTTGTTGCACATTCAACAACAGAAGTAGAGTATGTTGTTGCTACAGAGGCTAGTAAAGAAATGATTTGGTTACAAAGGTTTATGGGTGAATTGGGTAAGGAGCATGATATGGGCACGTTATACAGTGATAACCAAAGTTCCATTCATCTTGCAAAGAACTCAGCATTTCATTCCAGGACTAAACACATACAACTCAAGTACCATTTCATACGATTAGTGTTGGAAGATGGAGAGTTGAAGCTAGAAAACATACGCACTAGCTAGAATCCCGCAGATATGCTAACAAAAGTTGTAACCATGGAGAAATTGAGAACATGTTTAGTTTCAATTGGTCTTCAAGGATGACAATGAAGATGAGAAACAACCAGGCCCAAAGAGGAGTCATTGATGAAACAGCAGTGGAGTTGCTACAATCATTCTCCAAGTGGGAGATTGTTGAGTGTGGAGCATGATTGTTCAGAGGTCTTTGTTTCAGCCGAATGTACACCCCAAGAAGTTTGTACACCCTTCCACCTAGGGGGTGCAGGAGGCACTTGTCCCCTCTGCGGGGGTCTGGGGGGGCCGATCCCCCCAAGCTAGGGGTTCTGGGGGCCAGCAGTCCCCCGGCGGGGGTTTCAGGGGTAGCGCCCCCGAAGAAAAAAAGAGATGTAAAATTGCCTTGTAAAAGTATAGTAATTTCTAGTCAATCTAGGCTGTTCATTAGGCGGATGATCTGACAATAGAACTTATGTTTAGTTTAGGGTTTTTTTCCCTAGAAGGCAACCCCTCTCTTTATATGAGGGCATTGTATTTGAGGCTATGTAATAGATGTGTATTCTCTAAGCGAGAAGCAGAGAGGTGAGACTGTGAGAGAAAACAGAGGATATTACAGCGGATCTGCTGTAGGTTGTGTCTCTTCATTTTGCTGGATAATAGAAAGGAAGGACTAGTTGTTCGGGGTGGACGTAGCCCAAACTGGGTGAACCATGTATATCTGTGTTTCTTTTGTTTTACATTTTTTGTGTTTATATTTCTGCAATATTTTATGTGTTCCATTGTTCCGTAATATATAATTTTCTAATAGTTCTGGTATCCTAGCTGCATCTGTTGAAAATCTTGCTGTAATTTTTCTAGCTTTTTCTCTTCTTCGCTGTTGGCACTGGCTTGCTATAGCTGTTGCTGCAAAATCTATATTTGATCCTCTTTTTCCTTCAGTAATTGTTGCACCTTGGATGATTTATCAATGGTCGCAGAAGCATAGGCTCTTGCGATCTGAGATAATTTAGTGAGATTTTCATTAGGGTCAGTGGTAGGATCTCGCCAAAGAACATCTAACTGTTCTGCTTCAGGTGAGAGTATGTTTTCCAATTTCCTTTTCTTCCTTTACCTTCTTACCACCGCCTTATGCTACGAACTATAAAATACATCTGGAGGAGGAATTTCCTCTATCTTGAGCATGATTTTAGAAGATGGGGTAATGGGGATATGTTCCATTTTTGTAGCATTGCTGACTGTTTCAATGACCATATCATTCACTGCCTATACATTACTCTCAGGTGTCTTTGTGCTCTGCCCCTCAATATTAATCAAGTCATTGAGTATCTCTCATTCTTTATCCAGCTCGGTTCTTGCTGGTGGTGGCTGGATGATGAGAGGGGGAAGATTTACCTGTGGAGTAGTCAAAACCTGTTGTTCTGGGCGCTCTTTAGATTGGGCAGTATCTCTTACTGACCCTTCGAATTTATTATGGTCACTCTCGGACCTTTTAGAGCATTCTGATTGTTCTCTCCCAGACTTATATCTAGACTTGTCTTTGCCTAAACTTCCACTTAGAATGATACTGGGAGTTGGCTCCCTTGTTGGTTCCAAGCGTAACTTATCCAAAGGGATGTTAGCTAATCTCATTTCTCTATATAATTAGAATTCTTTAAATTATGCTGGAGGAAATTGCAATTGGGCCAAATGAAAAACTTCTTTTAGTGTACTTTTCTACTGGAATGTATCATCAAAAAGATCATCTTCTCTGGAAAACACTTTTATTTTGACAGTAGTAGTGAAATTCTTAATGATATCATAAGGATCGAATTGTCTCCCTGGAAATTTGAACAATCGTAGACATAACATATTGTCTACTTCTTTGAATGCATGACCTAAATCAGACAGTGAAAAGGCCCCACAGGCCACAAGAAATTGTGGCCAAATGGCCTTCTTTTTGTCCTTCAGCTCTTTTCTCATACCTCCTACCCCATAGGTCTGGTAGGCAATCTCTCATGCTAGTATTTTATCAGGGACATATAAGGGTAGGACATGAGGGGAAGCAAGAATTCCAAATACTGTGACATAAGTGAAAAGCTCTTCTCCAAACCATCTTGCAATAGGGAGAATGTCAACTTCCGCTTCGGGAGAAAACCTTGGAGCATCCTTATTATACAACATTCTGTACAGAGGTAGCATGACTCCATGACAAATTTTGTAAAAATATGGAATAAACTTGGAATCCCATAATTCCTTATGATAAATATGAATGGGCAAGGGATCCTGAGTATTCCACTTCCAACCCATTAGAGGAAATTTGGAAACATAACAGATTTCATCCATGACATAAGCAACCAAATAGAAAGGGGGATAAATTCTCTGAGTAATAGTTCTTTTGGACCGGTAGTTTAAAATAGCTGTGGCTAAATTATTAGACAATATCTTAGCCCAATCCACAATAGTAGCATTAGTGATGGCATCTAATAAAGGTAGACATTCATACGAAAACTTGTTGATGTCGAGCTTCCCAAAAAGTCTACAGAGCATAGCAGCAGCAAAGCAATACGGGGAAGAGAGAGAACCAGTACTGTACATACCATGTTTATCCTTTTTCAGTGGTTCGTCCTTTCTTGACTAGTCCTTGGTGCATTTCGCCAAATCTTCATTTTCTTTAGCGAACTTCTCCATAAACTATTTATTGTAGGTTACCTATGGCTCTGGTAAATGATACATGAGCCTTAAATCTTGTGAGGTGAATGAGCCAATGAGTCCTTGGCTCTGAGTCTTAAATTGTTTGTCTGTTATCTCAGCACTATCTAATACCCATTTCAACATGTCTGTGTATGGAAGAATCTTGGGTCTCACTGCTATCCGGTGTAAGAATGAACATGCTAGTTCTGTAATTGACACCTCAGATGACCCGTGTGAGTCTACAATCACTGTAACTTCCATTACTCTGGGATTTTCTTCCTCAAGTAGACTGTACATGCCTTCCCAGGTAGTGGCGTTGGCATCTCTGTTACAGGTGGTGTCTGTGTATAAGGGCATCATGTCTTTGTCTTCAAAAATTGGAGCTTTTCCATTTTTTCCCATTATATTCTGAACACTTCTATGTATACCTTTCTACTTTATGCTCCTGCAATTTACAAATAAGGAAAGAGTAATGATAATAAATAAGGTGACGGGAAAGATTTTAATGCCAAAATCATATAAAATATATCACCCTACGTGAAATAACCTTTCGATCAAATCAAAACCTTCTTTCATTAATGATCATCAACTAACTCATTAAATTAACATTAATGCACATAACTTGGCATTAGATTATGGAAAAACTTTTTGAACGACGAGCCCTGTTTACTTCGTAATATCACAGATTGCAATATCGCTAATCCATTGTGTTTGAAAATCATCTATTACCATATGCTTATGCAAAATACGATTTGCAAGACGCATCATCGCATATCGGCGGCTTGAGGTATTTCACCTTAAGTGATACTTGAGGCATATGAAAACTGCGATGCAATGAGTTTCTTCAGTGTGCAATCTCGCATTGCGATTTCATAGCTTTAGGAGTTTGTTTATTTAATGTTATCCATTAGCTTCTTTGCAATGTGACACTTTATTTGTGAGATATTTTATCATAAAAAGTAAGTCTTTTTTGGGTTTTGCAGATGTTTTCCTAAGTTTATGATAGTAAGATTTATTCAAGAAGGGAATGCAAATGCTAATTTATTTTTTAATTTTTTTATAAGGGTCCTCACTTATTTAGTATTAGTAATAAAACTAAATAAGAAGGGGGGTTGTTGTTGACCACAACAATTGGCGATTCACTTGGAAGAACTAGTTATCTTTGATTTTCTTTTGATTTTCTAAGCTTCTAAAACAGAAGGGTTTTTTGGAAAATAAAACTTTATTATAGAAAGATAAAGTACACCATGCTTTCAACTGTTAATGATAGTTTGTTTCTTCTATGTTAACTTTGATTATTTACTTCCTAAAGCTAGTCATTGTATTTACATCAGCCACTACTTGGTTTGTAAAGATAAAAACAAAGTGTTCTCTGTAAATCAATTTTAAATATGCTCATTTGTCGTAGGTAGAGCCTCTATGGCTAGCAGGAGTTTATAGCTTTGACAGGGTTGCCTATTACCTAGCAATGATCTTGTGTCCTACTTAGAGAAATATATGATTTTCAAAGACAAATCCATATCTACACTTATTGCTTTTATTTTCTTTTAATTCTTAAAGAACAATGCCTTGGTTTGGTAGCAAAATTATGACAATGCCACTCACTTGATTTATAACTTTGTTGAACAAGCTGGCTCATGATGAGACCCCTTGTCTTTTGATTGCAACAATCTTGAGTCATTGCCCTGTTGTGGTATGCAGTTTTGGTAAAGTCAGCAAGCTATAATATCTTATGATCATGATAAGTCGGCTCATGATGATACCTCTTATTCTTTAAGTTTAAAGTGTATCACTGGATTATTCCTTGAAGCTTGTAATTCTCTAGGTGGGGAGGAAGTCATTGTTTCCTTAAGAATAACTCTGGACGACAATTGTAGAGTTTTTTGGAAAGAGCTTTTCTACAGAGAATCTTTGTTTTTTGTTTTTTGATGCTTTTCATTTGACTGATATAAAACAAATTCCCACTAAAGGTTGCTTTTTATCAAAATTTGCAAGGTTGAAACTAGTATCATTTTCAGGTTTACAGCCTTTGACTGTATCTTTCAATAATAATGACCAATTTTCCAAATCAGTTCTATTTATATAAGCGGAAAACAAAATCTAAAAGAAATACTAGTCTTTTTCGTGAATTCCAAATGTAACCATTTACAACTGGTTTTATTGTCAAAATAAAGAAAAAGCTAATTTACAAAAAAAAACGATCTCCTATGGAAAGTATTTTTTGAGGATCTGCCCGTTAACAGGTAAAGATTCTCTTTTTCCTATTAAATCTTGTAACATAAAAGTAGATGGACCTATGATTTCCGTAATTTGGAAAGGGCCAAGCCACATTCGTTGGAATTTCATATGTTTACCTTTTTCTTCGTGACTTTATCCCATTTTAAAACTAAATCTCCAATTTGAAAGTCCTTTCTGGATACCATGTTTGAATCAAAAGAAGCCTTTACCAATGCTTGGTGATGAGCATGAGTTATTTTAGCCTATTCTCGTTGCTCTTTTAGCTTAAGGATTTGCAGCTGCCTTAGTTGTAAGGAAGAAGTTGTTGTTACGTCAATAAATTGAACTAAGGCCAAAGAGGGTATCGCTAGATGACTTCGAAGAACCACTTCTTTCCCATAAACTAAATTAAAGGGAGAAGTGCCAATGGAGGCTTTCTGGTTTATTCGGTCTGCCCGTAGAGCATACATCAAAGATTTGTGCCAATTCTTATGATTTTGATTGATGGTTCGCTTAATGATTCTAATCAAGTTTTTATTTGTTGATTCAACTAACCCGTTTCCCTGTGGGTAATAATTGGCAGAGTATTTAAGTTTAAAACCTCTTTTGAGAGCAAATTCAGTCATAGCATTGCCAAAAAAATACGATGCATTATCAAACATTAAAGCAGAGGGTAAACCAAACCTGGTGATTATGAATTGATCTATGAAATCAATAATGTGTTTAGCATTAGCTGTCTTGAGAGGAACTGCTTCTACCCATTTAGTAAAATAATCTGTAGCTGTAAGGATATACCTATGCTATTTAGAAGAGTGAGGAATGATCTCACCTATTATATCCAATCCCCATTGATCAAAGGGTTGATCGATATTGACTGGTTGCAAAGGCAACGATGGTTTCTTTTGTCTTCCAACAACAGTTTGACAAACTTGACATTTCCTTATGTAGCTATGCGCGTCTTTGAATAGTGTAGGCCAATAGTACCCTGTGCGCAAGATTTTATGTGTTGTAGCATTTCCAACATAATGTCCACCTGCTGGTCCATCATGGAGTTCCTGCAACACCTTTTCAGCTTCAGATTTCTCGAGACATCAAAGGAGAACAAAATCATAATTCATCCTAAAAAGTACATCGTGCAGGAGTTGATATTGCTTAGCCTTTAATCTTAGAGCTCTTTTCTTTGTATAATCTAGGTTTGAAGGAGCATATCCGTTCTTTAGATAAAATATGATATCAACATATAATGATTCAATATCGTTTAGGCTTACCTCGTACATTTGTACTTCTGAAGATGGTATTTCAAAAATAAGCGATGCTCCAACCAACATTTTGCAAAAGCCTTGACCTTTTACAATACTTGCTGGTTTAATTTCAGTGTCGTATTCTTGTAAGGTAGTAACCTAGTTTGCTCTTTTCTCACCCATGTCATTTTGTACTAAGAGATTTCTTACCATTGGAAACGGTACTATGATTTTTGTATGGTTTTAAGTAGGAAGGGTCTGAAGTGTTTAATCACTTTGAAAATAGCATAAGCTTGTTTCTTAATGTCAGAATAATTTAATTCGACCCCTTGTAGACTTGAATTGAAAAAGGCAATTGGGGCTTCTGCCTTATCTTGATTTGCTTGAGTGAGTACCGCAGCATATGATCTATCATATGCAAATGTATACAAAATGAAAGGATCGGAGAAATTTGGAGTTGCTAAAGATGGGGCATTTATAATTGCTTGTTTAATCAAGTTGAATGCTTCATATTCCTCTTGGTCCCATTAAAAGATTGAATTATTTTTAATTATTGCTTGTAAGGGAGATACGATTCTTGCGAAGTCTAGAACAAATCTCTTAACAAAATTAATCTGACCAAGGAAGGATTGCATGGCTTTCTTGTTGTGAGGTAAGGGTACTTCAGAAATCTCCTTGATTCTATTGGGATCGATATGGATTCCAGATTTTGATATTGTAAATCCAAGAAGTTTTCCTTCACTTAATGCAAAAAAGGACCATTTTGGATTAAGTGAAATCCCATACCTTTGGCAATGTTGGGAGATTTTTTTTAAGTCTCTAAGATGATTACCATGTTTTTTTGAATATACAGTTATATCATCCAAGTATATTACTACTGATTTGTTTACTAATCCCTTAAATGCGATGGCCATGGCCCTTTGAAATGTGGCACTAGCATTGATCAGACCAAACGACATCTTTTGATATGCATAAGTACCCCATTTGGTTCTGAATGTGGTCTTTAACTGATCGTTACGATGGACCAAAACTTGGTTGTAGCCAGAGAAACCATCCAAAAAGGACATTAATTCTGATCCTGCAACTGCTTGCAATATTTGCTCCATGGGAAGCAGGGGAAACTTATCCTTTTGGTAGGCTTTGTTAAGGTTTCAAAAGTCAATGCAAATTCTAATGTCTCCGTTTTTCTTTCTGACGAGAACCAAGTTGGAAACCCATCGAGAATGTCGAACAGGAAAAATGATTTTTTCTTTCAATAATTTATTGAGCTTAGACTTAATCTGGCTTTCCAGATTAGGATGGATCTTCCTCATCTTTTGTTGGACGGGTTTTTCATCGTTTATCATTGGGATAGATGCTGAATGATAGAAGTGTCGCAAGTCTTAAGGTCATCATAGTTCTAGGAAAAGACACTTTTGTATTGTTTCAAAGGATGAACATACGTTGATCTTTATTCAGCGGCTAGGCCAAGACCTAGGTTGATATTTTGTGGCTTGGTATTAGTTCCAAGATTTACTAATTCATTAGAGTTGAACTTTGAAGTTTTGAATTGGTAGTGTTGGCCAGATAAATCTTTCTTACGGACAAGACCGATCTCCCTAGTATCGAATGATATCTAGCAACAAAGAGCACAAGAAAATCTACGTTTCTCTAAACATGTTTCAAGTCATAAATGAACAATAAGAGGTGTAACAGACCCTACCTCGGTCCAACGCTTGTTTGTAGCAGTTTTATCCCAACAACGTCAAGCAGTTCCTTTTTAATAACCTGCATACACAAATAAACAAACAGCAAAGCATACCTGCGTATAATAAAACATGTTCATTATGAAGATCAAGGAGCTCATAAAATAAACCATTAGAGATAGTTCATTGAGAAAAACAAACTTGATTGTATTAACTTTATGAATAAAAGAACCTTACAATCTTTGCCTTGATGTTGCACAAGTTCTTTCCAAGGTCCAGCAGGAGTTTCCTCTACTTTGACAAGCCTCACTCCTCTACTTTTACAAGCCTCACTCACTTCCCAAATGACATGAAAGGTATGTGATCTCTCCTCTCACAAGCTCAAAAAGGAAGTCTAATTTCCAGCAGCATTTACCCTCAAGAATCTTTAGC
Organism: Pinus taeda; assembly: GCA_000404065.3. Lineage (NCBI taxonomy): Eukaryota > Viridiplantae > Streptophyta > Pinopsida > Pinales > Pinaceae > Pinus > Pinus taeda. The sequence goes on along the minus strand of APFE030455621.1, from coordinate 78,096 downwards.
TTTCAACCCCCCCTACAACCAGCCCAATGCTTGAATTTATAGTGCAAATGGAGGAAGTTGTAGGTCCACCATTGAAGGGATAAGTTCCTCCTTCAATGGGATAAGCACCTCATATCATGGAGTTAGCTCCCTTAGTTATGGAATGGATGAACCAAGGTGGAGCAGACTTGCCAGCGAAATATTCCTTTTAAAAGTTTCCAGAAGTGAACCAAGATGAGTTTTTAAGAATGAACTCATGCCTTTTTAACTTTTACAGGGGTTCACACCCATCACTTAACAGACAGAGTAGTCAGGTTCGCAGGAAACATGACCATTGGGTGCGGCACCGCAGGTAATGCTAGGAGAAAGTGTGAAACCAGGATTTGAGATATTTTTAAGGTCTTTCTCCCATTTTCAAGGTTTGACATGAAGAGCTGAGGCTTAAGAATTGCAAAGGAGGTATGTATGAGTGTTGATGGACTCACACAAACTGTAGAAAGTCATGGTGACAATTTTTTGTGTAACAGATTGCCCCCTAAAGTGCGAAGTCTATAATAGATGAGGATGGTTTTTGATCATCTAAGAAGAGTGAAGGACTTTATCATTTCAAGGATCTTCCTGTGGATACCCCGGTTGGAACCTGTAAAAACATTCAACACAAAATATATATATCTGAAAATATCATCGCTGAGGTAGGCATTCCCATACTCAGATCAAAACTGACTAAGAACTATCTAAAACTGTTATGATACAGGAATGATTTTGTATTACATCACAAGTAGGAACATATGGACATAGTATGGGCACAACCATCTATTTATGAATAGTCCATTATATAATGATAACAAAATTCCTCGTATCCTGGATGGTGGAAACTAGATCCAGGGTCTTCATTTCTACTTCCCAAACTAGTACGATTCTATCCATGTAAATAAATGTGTCGAATTCAAACATGGTAGAAACCACTTGATTACCAGTCAATGATGTAAATTGTTAACAAGTGTGAGAGGAACCACTAGTAATGTCAATGGCCCTCAAAGTACTCAGTACAATCCATGAAATGTGAATGAATGAGTCGATGTCAAACACATCACAGAATCCTTTGATCGAAGGTCAATGATACAACCTGTCATCAAAGGCAAGAAACCTACCATTGAGGCATGTAGATTCCAAGGTACTGACGATTTCTAGATCATCTTTCTAGATAATGAGTCGGAGTCGATAGAAAGCGATTTGTCATATGCAAGCCCATAACACGAAATCATAGATCAAGTTTGAAGAAATATATTTGGCAAGAACTAACTTAGGGATGGTCAATGATGGATGACAAATATTTTGTAGGTGAATGGTTTATTTGCACAGACCTCTTGAACACATAATGACACTGCATATGGCTTGGTGACAATTGACCCAAAGCTAATACCTAGAAACCGGCTAAAGACTTTCAATGTGGCTTGATTAACTGTTAGGTAAAGGATTTCCCAACCCATGTGAATAAAAGTGTCGTGTTCAAGAGTGATGGAAAGTGTTTCAAATACAAAGTATAACAAATAGGTTCATTTTTCTCTCTTTTCCCCCACCATTTCTGGCAAGTACCTCTTTATTTTTGACAAGCTTGAGGAGGATAAAATTTTCTTGGTTATAAGCTCATCCTTCAGATGAGTCCAACTTAGTTTAGATTTGAACCCTAAGAAGGAGTGGTCCGTTCATGTTTGTAATTGAATAGGTCCTTTATTGTTAAATTTTTATGAGTCTAGTATAGGAGAAACTCAGCGTTTTTCAATTTTAGGGAGTCAGAAGAAAAACTTAAGAAAACTCCATGGTTGTCCTTTTTCGTAAATTTGTGTCTCCCAAGCTCGAAAAAGTATAAAATAATACTTGAGAGAACCGCTTGATCATTACGATCAAGGATTAATTTTCATAATTAGTGCCTTTTATTACCAATATCGAACTTGAAACGACAAAAGTCCGTCAATATTTTCATGTTTATACGGTCAGAAAAGAGCTGTAAGTAGACCGTCTTTTTAATTCCGTTTTAACAAGTCTAGAAAGAAAAACTCTGCAATCTTTTCATATTTTACGAGTCAGAAAAGAGCTTAAAGAGGACTCGTCCTAGAGGAACGAGTGGTATAAAGGGTAGCAACTGGTTCCGACAATGGTTGAACTGCTCAAAACATGTAATGGTCAAGAGGTTGGCTAACAAAACCACTCATAGCAGCAGTCCCTCAGGAAAGGAAAACAAACAAGTGAAAGCATATGATCAGCCAAAGAGATGGTGGTGATGGAATGAAAACAACCAAGGCTCATCTAGCAGAAGTTAGTGGACAAAGACAACAATCACGAGATGTAAAATGGGTATGGGTTCATTTTTACACAAGCTTGAACCATAGAGAACTCTGCTTGAATTTGGTTTCATGTTTACATAATCTTGAAGTGAAAAACTATGCTTGTTATAAGTTCGCATGCCCCCATCATAACGATGCAAAGCGAGGAAAGGAAAACAAACAAGTGAAAGCATATGATCAGCCAAAGAGATGGTGGTGATGGAATGAAAACAACCAAGGCTCATCTAGCAGAAGTTAGCAGACAAAGACAGTAATCACGAGATGTAAAATGGGTATGGGATCATTTTTACACAAGCTTGAACCATAGAGAACTCTGCTTGAATTTGGTTTCATGTTTACACAAGCTTGAAATGAAAAACTATGCTTGTTATAAGTTCGCATGCCCCCAGCATAATGATGCAAAGTGAGGTACATGCCCCCCAAGCTTCATTGCATTCAACCAGGTGGATGAAATGAAGATTTACTTTCAAGACTTGACTTGAAACAAGAGTTGTTTGATTTTTAATGAGGTTGACACAAGAAAATAACTATCCTCAAAATCCTTGTATCATGTTTGAAATGAGCTTGACACAAGACAAGGAACTATGCTCTAAAATCCTTGATTCATTTTTTAACGAGCTTGACTCAAGACAAGGAACTATGCTCTAAGATCCTTGATTCATTTTTTAACGAACTTGACTCAAGACAAGGAACTATGCTCTAAAATCCTTGATTCATTTTTTAACGAGCTTGAATCAAGGCAAGGAACTATGCTCTAAAATCCTTGATTCATTTTTTAACGAGCTTGAATCAAGGAAAGGAACTATGCTCTAAAATCCTTGATTCATTTTTTAACGAGCTTGACTTAAGACAAGGAACTATGCTCTAAAATCCTTGATTCATTTTTTAACGAGCTTGACTCAAGACAAGGAACTATGCTCCAAAATCCTTGTTTCATTTTTAAACGAGCTTGACACAAGACAAGGAACTATGCTCACAACCGTTGTTTCATTTTTTAACGAGGTTGAGACAGGAAAAACTATCCTCGCGTCTACTCTCTACAATCTACCTATATAACCTACTGTTTCATTTTTTAATGAGGTTGACACAGGAAAAGAATTGTCCTCATACCTGATTCATTTTTTAACGAGGTTGACTCAGTAACAGGAACTTTCCTCAAAACTCCTTGTTTCATTTTTTAACGAGCTTGACACAAGACAAGGAACTATGCTCTTAATTCCTACTCTCTACAATCTACCTATATAACCTACCGACTCAAATTTTTTTTTTTAATGAGGTTGACACAGGAAAAGAACTGTCCTCATACCTGATTCATTTTTTAACGAGGTTGAATCAGTAACAGGAAATTTCCTCGAAACTCCTATTGATCCATTTTTTAATGATGAGGTTGACACAGGAAAAAAACTATCCTCATACCTGATTCATTTTTTGTTAATCCTTGCTGAAAATGAGTAAGGAAGGAAGTGGCTAACTGACTAAAATTGTAAAAAGAGCCTTGTGGAAACTCAATGTACCACTTGGCTGCAAGGCCAATCAAAGTGCATTGAAAAAGACAAAGACGAATTGAATCATCTATAATGGAATTCGATGCACACCAGAGATGGTAAGTCATCACATGATTAGACGGATCTTCTCCTGACTTCCCCTCAAACTTTGGTATATCACTGGGCAACTTATTCGGCATTGGCGGCCAAAACAGAAGATAATTAATCGGATCGGTCGTAAGGCGCGACAAGTAAGGTAAATCCAAAGTTGCTATAAACGGTAACTGATGGTTCAGATCCCAAAAACTCGGGGTCATAAGACCAGCCCCAGGAGGAGGATATCCTGGATAACTTGGAATCAGATTGGCATTTAGGATATTATATCCTCCTGGAAAACTAGGATTAACTGGACCATACTAGGGTTGTTGAGGTTGCTGATAAGTATACCCAGGGTACGGTTGATACTGATAAGCCGGGCTTTGCACAACAGGACCAAATTGGTACTGTCCCTGGTACGGTTGATAAGTAAATTGAGGTTGACTTGTGACAACTGTACTAGGCCTAGGGTGTCCTACAGGCATCGAAACCGAAGTATGGACTGTAGGTATGGACTGAGGTAAAGAGTCCTGAGGAGTTGATACAGGAACAGTAGAAACTGGAGCTACTGATACTCCAGAAATAGGTGGGGTGGATTGAACAGAGGCTGCAGTAGTTGTAGCAGACGTTTGAGGTGGAGTTCGAGGTGAACTAGGCCCAGGCTGATGAACTACCCCAGGTGTAGAAGTTTGAGTAGTAGGCTGGACAGGTTGCTGGGGTGAACCATAAACCAAAGGCTGTCCAGATTGAGATGACAACTGCACACTGGGTTGCGAAGTCTGTTGATCCCACACCACGTTCATTCCGGGGTATGGACCCATACCAGGTTGAGCATATTGAGGACCAAATCCAGGTTGAGTGTAAGGTTGATAATTATATGGTACATTTCACGTTCCTTGAACAAATGATTGACCTGAAGGTGGTTGGAAACCTTGAGGTTGGTATTGACCTTGAGGTTGGTACTGACCTTGCGGTTGGTACCGACTTTGAGGCTGGTACTGACCTTGAGGCACATATTGAAACTAAGGTTGACCTTGAGGTACATATTGATACTGGGGTTGACCTTGAGGAAAATACTGTCCCGTAGGCATGTACTGTCCTTGAGGTTTCCCCCCAGGTGGTAATGGACTGCCTTGAGGTTGCCCCCCAAGCGGTATTTGAGTACCTTTCGGCTGTCCCCTAGGCGATAATGAACTACCTTGAGGTTGGGGATTAGGAGTAGTACCAGACATCATAAGAATCTCTTCTACACTTAACGGTTTAGTTCTGCTATTACCAGGAGATACTACATATTCGATGGGTTGAGGAGATGCTCCTGAAAATGTACCAGATAAATACTAATACCCAGGAGGAACAGAAGGACTGCCATGTAAAAATGTTTCTAGCGTCTGAGAAAACAAGGATGACTATATCGACATATTCAAAGGAGGATACTAACCTCTAGGTGTTGGATGGAAAGGAAAAAGAGGTGGTGAAGACGCGAGACATGGATTTTCTAAAAAGTTGGTCAATGAAATATACCAAGCGTCACCTCTAATGGGACTGTAGAAAATGGATTCACACTCCCTAAGTTCGATAGCTGGTTGATTTTCGGGGAGGTTTATATATTCATCTAGAATTACAAGCTCTTCTATGGAAATGAGTCTAGAGGGAAGATTTTGGGTAATGACACTTTCTACCTTGGGTGAACCAGGACCACTAGAAACAGGAGAAGCAAATCCTGAAGATGGAGTAGCAGCAAGTTTAGTTTTAGGTTCAAAGATTTTAGGTTCCTCGGCTAATGAACTAGTAGGAGTAATACTACTAGTAACTTCGGAAAATGAAATTGGTTCAGAAATATGTTCTGTTGCTTGAACTTGATAATCAGGATGTATGATTAACGAAGACTCTCTGGCGTTCGGTGACCCAACTCTACTTTCACTAGGTGTGACAAGAGCTCGCAGCCCTTCAAGTTGACTTGGTGTAAATTCGGGAGGCTACCCCCAAAGTTGATGGGATTGTCTTAGTAATTCAGCCACAATTAATTATTTAATTACTTCACACGAAAACAAAGAAAATCTCAAGAAAACCACCTAAAGTCTCTAAAGAACCAAACAATTTGAAGCACACGCCTAATAAATCTAGGAGATCAAACCACACACAAAAGTATCTTGTTGGATCGAAAACACTAGTTGGTGATGAAATCCAACGTCGCAGAATTCAATACAGAATTGGCGGTTGGAACAGTTACCCTAACAACTTGCTTAATGAAACAGACTGGCACAAGTTTCTCCACTATAACCGTCTCGAGTCAAGATAACCCCCCAGAGAGTCCAAGTGAGTCTAGTCAACGTCTGCTCCAGGTACAGTATGGGATCTTTCCCTCCACTGTCACCGAGGAAAGAATTTTTTTTTTTTTTTTTTTCTATAGTTTTGGTGGCCCGCAACTAAGCGTTACCAACAGAAACCAAATTATACCTGGGGGAATAGTCTACGATCCGATACGCACGCAAGGGCAGAGTAACAAGCTCAATCCCCTTGAAGGCTCCTTGACATAATCAAAGGTTTACCAACAAGTGACCCCAGGCTCCTCGATAATGGTCAATCTGAGGTTTACCATTTTTAATACGTGAATATCTTCTTCTATCATTCCCAATGAGGAAGGATTGATTCCCACACTGGTTCGGATATGATCTCGTGCTTCTCCTTTAAGAGGAGCTTTCCTAGAGCATAGATGTAACAATTGGAATTTCTCCCTACCGCAAGATCAACTAATTGTTTGTTTAAACTATCTTGGAGAGTTAATTACTCCCTACTCCAAGATACTAGCCTAAGCTATGTTGGTGAAAAGAGCCCTAGAAAATAAAAAGATTGCTAGATGGATTTTAATTAAGCGTTAATTTTATTGGTTGTTTCTTATGTCAATGGGTGCGGAGATGAAAATTTATGGTGTGAAGACTCGACTCCAAAACACTAAAAAAAAAATGCACCTAAGATGATAAACAATTCCTTTTTTTTTCAATGAATTTCTAGCTAAGGAAGAGTTGAAAATGCAATGCGTTGAAAATCAAATCTTTCTCTTAACATACAACTGAAAAGAAAAACTTTTTGTCTTTTTCAAAGAACTTCAAAAACGAGACTACTAATCATGCTCACGGAAAATCCCTTTTCTTTTCAACAATCAAAAACTACAAAAACAAACAATTCTTTCAAGAGAGCTTTTGAGATTTCTAGTAAAACTCTAAAAACTATTAAAAAAAAAATTTCAACAAGCTTCTATAATTTCTATGAAATACTCAAAACTATAATCTAATCGTGAAATCTAAACAAAATGGATTGAAAAGAAACTTGAAATGTTTTTGAGGATGCTTAACTTAGTTTTTTAGCTAACTAAGGATCAATTTGTTTAGATCAACAAACTAATCAAAAACACCCAATTATGTCTTAATAAAAAATGAAATTCGAAACTTTCAATCAAGTTTAATCAAAGTTTTGCAAAAGAGAAAAATGGGATCTAGCTCTCTTCAAGGATAGATTTCATAAACTAGTCAAACTAAACAAGAAGACCAGGGATACCAAGGTGATCTAAGGCTCTAGGGCTTCCGATCTCTGAGCTATTACGAAGACCAAGCAAAAAATCAATCCAATAGGAAAAACTTCTAGAAAATCACTTCAAACGAGAATGCCAATGAAAACTAACTCACAAGGAACTTTTGTCAATAGACGTGCAGATATGGGCATAAACTAACAGCTATGGAAAAAAACTAAACCTAACTGGGCGAAAGGATCTTATGTTTTTCAAACTTTTGACAGGGTCCGTAGGCCCCCAGTAGAACCGGATGCGGTACCGCTCTGTGTTATACCGTAACAGAGCAGACAGGTCTGCACTGTAACTAATGCAGAAGGTGCTGTCCTCTCCCAAAAATCCGAAAAATAAAAATCAAACCAGGATCTAACAAGTACCCAATCCCACACACATCAAGCCAAAATTTGAAACCAAAACTCAAGTTTCTCAAGCCAAAGCAAAGACAAATTTAAAGCCAAAACCATTCCCCAGTGCAGTCGCCAATTTGTTGGCCAGATAAATCATTCTTGTGGACAAGACCGATCTCCCTAGTATCAAAAGATATCTAGCAACAAGCAGCACAAGCAAATCTACTTTTCTCTAAACATGTTTCAATTCATAAATGAAAACTAAGAGGTGTAATAGGCCCTACCTCGGTCCAACGCTTGTGTGTGGCAACTTTGTTCCAACAGCTTGAAGCAGTTCCCTTTTAATAACCTGCATACACAAACAAACACACATCAAAGAACACCTGCATAGATAATATAATAAAACATGTTCATTATGGAGATCAAGGAGCTCATAAAATAAACCATTAGAGACAGTTCATTGAGAAAAACAAACTTGATTGTATTAACTTTATGAATAAAAGAACCTTACAACCTTTGCCTTGATGTTGCACAAGCTCTTTCCAGGGTCCAACAGGAATCTCCTCTACTTTGACAAGCCTCACTCACTTCCCAAATGAAATGAAAGGTATGTGATCTCTCCTCTCACAAGCTCAAAAAGGAAGTCTAATTTCCAGCAACATTTACCCTCAAGAATCTTCAACTTTCAACCTCTCCTACAACCAGCCCAATGCCTTAATTTATAGTGCAAAGGAAGGAAGTTGCAGGTCCACCATCAAAGGGATAACTTCCTCCTTCAATAGGATAAGCACCTCATATCATGGGGTTAGCTCCCTTAGTTATGGAATGGATGAACCAAGGCGGAGCGAACTGGCCAGCGTAATATTCCTTCTAGAAGCGTCCAGAAGTGACCCAAGGTGAGTTTTTAAGAATGTACTCACGCCTTTTTGACTTTTACAGGGGTTCGCACCCATTACATAAGAGACAGAGTGGTCAGTTTCGCAGGAGCCATGACCATTGGGTGCAGTACCACAGGTAATGCTAGGAGAAAGTGCGAAACCAGGATTTCAGATATTTTTAAGGTCTTTCTCCCATTTCAAGGCTTGACATGAAGAGCTGAGGCTTAAGACTTGCAAAGGAGGTATGCATGAGTAGTGATGGACTCACACGAACTGTAGAAAATCATGGTGACAATTTTTTGTGTAACAGATCTCCACCTAATGAACGACCCAGATTGACTAGAAATTACTATACTTTTACAAGGCAATTTTACATCTATTCTTAGCTTCGGGGGCGCTGCCCCTGAAACCCCCCGCCAAGGGGGGGCTCCCCAAAGGTCGTAGCCACCCCCCAGATCCCCCCTGCAACGAATATTTTACGGGGGGCGTTGCTGCCCCATTTCGAACTGGGGTCCAATGCAACAATACCTTTGAATACAGAAGATAATCAGGCTCCACACCCAACATGAGATGTCCCCGTACCATCACATCATAATGTCACTCCATCTTTATTAGAGATGTATCAACATAATAAATGAATTCACATGATATCATAATTCTTATAGGTTAGTATTGAGATTTGGGGCATAAGGGGACCACCTCATGTTATCTCATCCATTTGTTGGTATTTCCAAGTACAAGGCTTTAATCATACATAAACACTTATCTTACAGAGAGAACATATTTTACAGGCTGATATTGAGATTTTGAGCATGAGGGGACCACCTCATGTTATCTCATCCTTTCACTATTCTTCAAAATATGGGGATATAAATCATACACAAAGACATAACATATAGAGAGAGAACAAACCCATAATTCTCAAAAACATTCTTGTTGGGATTCATCAATTTATTACATACCATCCATCATTAAATAAATTGGCTTGCATGAGTTTATTGAATAAATTGACTTGCATGAGTTTATTGAATAAGTTTGATGTATTTGTGATTAAGTAAAAATAATAATTGACTGAAAAGAATCTTCTTGTCACAACATATCTAAAGCAACCTACATAACTACAACCATACAACCATGGCGCACAAGGGTAACTAGCTGCAAATTTTCTTAGAAATCAACACCAACATTCATAATAAGGCAGGTAGCTTGGACTACAAGGAACTTTGGGCATTTCTAAGATGTTTGATAGGGGCACACAAATCACCCCATAATTTCTAGAATCTAGTAGATTAAGAACTGTTCAATGGAAACTTGCATTGCTCAAATTGCAATTTTGAACATCTAGGTAAATTCAGGGCCTTAGAAATAGTTTAGGATTTTTGTAATTTTCTAAACTCATAGTTTAACATTGATCTGAATTCCGACAAGATTTTGATCGGATTAGGGGAGAAAATTGCCAAAATAACAGGAGAATCTAATGGCCCCTATATCCCATGCTTATTTCCAATATGTTTATAACCATGGATTTATTATCTTCGATTTTTGAACTAAGTAAGTTTCATGTAGCTTATTTTATATTTCAGCATATATGGCCTAATCTGTAAGGTTAATTTTGAACATTAGATACTATAGAATTTAACACATAAATGAGATTTTATTAATTTGTTCACTATTTTTATCATTGACATTATTCATAATTTGCTTATTAAAAAAATGATTTTAAATTTGTTGTTTCCCCACTTCCTAGGTTTTCCTTAAATTTTACGAGGTTGATTTTCCACATCATCCTATTTCAATAACCATTCTTGTTGCCAAATATAATGCAACTTAAGTTTTTGAATAGACAAGATAGGTAATAACATTTCCATGAATTTAAAAACACAAAAGAAAGAATAAACATCATCATTAAATGTTGAATTTGTCACTTGCTCAAACCTCTAGCTCTGAAAACAAAAGTTTCTTCATCCTCACCAATCCCATCTTCTATACTTCAAAATCGCTCATTCTAATTTTAATATTTAGCTTAAATCAAACAACCACATTTTCCTAGATATGGGTTTGTTTTAGAGAATTTCAAATGGAGCACCTCGTCATTTTTTTTGGGGGAGGCGAGAGGGGCAGGGAATGCTGATATGCATGTACAATCAATCAAAATATCTCTTCTTTTTTACAATAACAACAATATAGGTTCTTGAAGTCCATAATAAATGCAATGCACATGAATGATAATGATTTTTCTTTGGAGCCTCCAACAATGAGCATAAGACATACTAAAAAAAGCACAAAATGAACAAAGACGTCAAAATAAAGGTTCCAATGAGATAATCTTTCAACAGTAAGAAAATATATGAAAGTCAAGCCAATTAGGTTAGCTTGAGTGGTTGAGTGGTGTGAATTGAAAATATAAGGCCTCACGATCAAGCCCCGAGATTCCAAAATTAATGGACTATGGATACTTGAATCTCATAAAAGAGCAATAAAAATTATTAATATTAACATTTACTGACCTCCTCGTTTCTTCAAAGTATACAAGCCACAAAGTAAAGGTGAAATAAAAATAAAAGCACTACCCAAACACATTTTTGAAAAATTAAATCCACTAAGAAATATCCCTGATGAGACATATTTTAGAAAGATATCTACTCTTATGAAGTCACCATAACTAACTAATTATAATTATAATAAATACAAAAAAACAACATTCCAACTCAAAAGTGCATGATATTAAACTAGCCATATTGAGAATGAAAAAAGTAAGAATCCTTGTGAAAATTAAAGCATACAAACCCTTCTTAAAGGAATTTGAAGTTGGAAAAATGTTATAACTTAAGAAGAACTATAACCTAATGGCATAAAAAAATGTAAACTATGCACTCGCAAAATATAAGTCATGGAAAGCCATTTTTAAATTGTAGGGATTAATTACCAACAAAGACTTGTTTTAAGGATAGTTTGACAAAGCTTACACCATCAAACATGGATCCATTCTTGCTATGGCCAATTCCACTAAAATAGTATGTTAAAAATGGACAAGGCTAGGGACAAGTTTTGGAAAAATATGTCATAATATATACACCTCGAACCAAACAACTAAGTCAAGGAAAGTCCACATTTTGTGGTGTAGTGCCTTGGGGCATCTTTCATGAAGTACTTCCAACTAAAAGAATTTTAGATATTGTGCTATATAAACATATAACCTATCTTTTGTATAACTTTGAGGGTTAGTGTAGTTGATTCGAATTGGATCATTATATTGTTTTTCATCCATCTCGATGCATTTTGAGTGGAAAAAGTGGAGGAATCAACTCACGGGACCTTTTTTTCCGGCGGAAACAGTTTGGCAAAAGGTCCGAAACCTTTTGGGAGCATTTTGAGGCATAAAACAACATTTTTAGGGGGTAAAAATTTTCCGTGAAAGCACATCACGTTTTAATGCTATTCTACACACAAAAATTTCCAATGGTGCAAGAATCACGTCAATCGAAGTCCGTATGCAAAAGTTATGCCACTCAGAAGTTGAGCTTCTTGTTTTCACACTTATAGTTCGGAAGGATGCCGCATCAACCCCCATTATTCATGGAAAAGGTGCTAGCTACGTATTTTTGATGTCAAAGACTCTAGAAGAGTTTATTTTGTAACTCTAGCTAAGAGTCGATGCAGTCAAACTTAACCACTAGTGGGCTATCGGGCTGTGTTATAACCAGGCCACTAGGAGGAAGAGGCATTCCATTCATTCGAGAGAATTTTGTTCCATAGTTGAGAAAAGATAGCCAAGAGAGATAGGAGGTAGAGAACACAGAGAGGATCTGTGCACTGTAGTAGTCCATGGCCCACAAACATTACTTCTTTATATCTGCAGCCATATTTCTAGACAGAGAAAGAGAGCGAAGCAACCTCACCTTCTAGTTGGGTTTTTCCCTAAAGGGTTTCCCAGAGAGCATATCTTGTGTATTATGTGTGTGTGATATTAATTTTTCGTTCTCTACTTTTCTGCCTGATTTACTTTTACATGCATGCACTAATTACAGTGAATTTTATAGATCTAGAAATTAAATAAAACTATAATAGTGTAGAATCTCAGGTTTTTAATATAATATTATCAGATTTGTTGTGACAAACTATCCAGTGGAATATCCACGACAATTTCCAAATCATTAGTTGCTTGAGTCCCTATTGTTAAATCATCTCTACTATTGAGAGGTCATGGGTTCAATTATCTTGACACTCTTGGGGTCTCCAATCTTGGAGGACTGTGAATAAAAAATTATATAGAGAGATAAAGTAATTGAAAGTAAGGAAATGTAATTTGCTTTTTGAGGGAGTTTTGTAATTCCTTGGCTATAACAAAAAAAGTTTAATGTGGGTTACAAATGAAATATTTCAATTTACATGTTGACTCTTGGGGTCTCCTTGAACCACATTAAATGAAATATTTCAATATACATGTCGAGTAAAGGATTATAATATTGACCGAGAGAGAAAAAAACCTTAAATAAAAAATAAAATCTTTCAATCTTAACTATGCATAAATTCTATAAAATAAGCGAAAATATTTTTATCAATATGCAAAACAAAGCAAGAGGTAGTTTTACATTTAAAAATAGATTTGCATTTTGAGAGATTTGATCTCTCTAGACTCTTGGTAAATCCAAAGTTAAAATGGATATGTGCAGATATGTGCAGATTGCATTAAAAACAAAATTGCATTCTTATTTATTTTTGAGAGATATGCGCTTCTATATAATGAAAAACTAAAAATTGAAGTTACAAGAACAATAGTCGTAAAAACCAATCATCTTAATATTGTCCATATGTTTGAAATTCGAATAGCTAAGGAGACAAACTTGAAATATGCTGGGCTTTGCCTAGGCATGTTCAAACCCTGCTATCGACGAAGGATCTTTAACTGAATCCTTTGATAATTCCATTAAACACAAGATTCAAACCATCCATCCCTTTGATAAGGGAGATGGAGGGTTGTGATGAGAGAACTATTGCATTCTCCGACTAGATTTTTAATTCCAACTCCTTGTATTTAGCAAATAGCTACTGTTGGTTTTCATTTTCGATTTCTTCCTCTGTTCTATTTTTTTTTTTATCTTATTCTCTAAGTTTTCTTGCTTCCATTTATCATCACGTACATCTAATATATATGATGTTGTGACCAATCATGTGTAACGAATTTTGCTCTGTGCTATGAAATTGCTATTTGATAGCTTATTTTCCATGTATTTTCCAAAAAAGAGTCTCCAATTTCCATTTTTTTTTCTAAAAATGATTGGACCAAAATTTATAGTATAAATTATTTTATCTTAAAAATAGCCAAAATTTTATTAAGGATCATTAGAAATTTGAATATTTTTACAAAATTATTTTCAAATATTTAACAAATTTCATATTAGCCACTAGTAAGATTAGCCAAAGTTTCTAAGCTCTAAGATAAATTTCCATCCTTAAAATTTTATTTGCTTATATTCCAAAGTCATTAACAACATTATAGGCACTCTGATAAACATTGAAAAATTTGAGTTGTGACCGCATTGAAAATTTTGATTAATGACAATCAGACTGAGTATGTTCCTAGAATATTGAAGGGTTGATATTTTTTTTTGGTCTTTTCCCTTTTTCTATGTGGCCAAAAATATAGGATTGGTGGCCAAGGTAGTTTAGAAAGGACACAATAGATAATGTTAATGACAACAGTCATAGCTGGAAGAAAATAGTAGATAGGCCTCTCTATCCATAGAATGGGACTGTCATTAATTTTCTCAGTAAAAACAGAGGTTCCAAAGACATTATAACTACTTTTCTTTTAATAAAAGTATGTATGTTTTTTTTTTTTTTTGAAAAAAAGGAATACTCATCGCAACATTGTCGATTACAGATAAAAATGGGAAGACAAATTAGAAATGAAACTTGCAGCTCACTCGTGAGACGAGCTACACCTGGAGACTTCCCAAGTAAAACTACTCTCACTCTATTACATTATTCATCAAATCCAAAATAAATAAGATTACATTCAATTTAGGGAGATCAAAAATATCTCCTAGAAAATAGGAACTAAATCTAAACTAAGACACACACACAACCATGAAGCAAACTTTCTCCATTAATTTCAAGTCTCCCACTTAATGGAGAAAGGATTCACCTGCACACCTAACATCTCCCTAAACAAAGAGACTTGGTGAAGATATCAACTGCATTTTCAGAGGTGTTACAATATTCAAGAAAAATCTCTTTGGACTGAACCTTTTCTCTAAGAAAATGAAATTGAGTATCTATATGTTTTTTGTTTTTATGAAAAACAAGATTATTTGCCAATTTGATTGAATTTTGGTTGTCACATTTAATCATCATAGCATCCTTTTGTTCTTATCCTGCATCTTGAAGTAGTCTTCTCAACCAAATTGCTACAGAAGTGGCTGCACATACAACTTGATACTTAGCTTCTGCTGATGATAAGGATACAATACTATGTTTTTTATTGCTCTAAGAAATGACCCCGGACCCAATATTAAAAGAATACCTAGTTATAGATCTTCTACCGTCCAGATTTCTACCCCAATCTGAATTTGATAGCCTCTTAGTTTAACATCAAAATAATTAGTATATTTAATGCCAAAATTTATGGTTCCTTTAAGATACCTTAGGACAACTTTTGCTATTGTCCAACGATTTTCAAGAGGTTTTGTCATAAACTAACCCAACACACTGATTGAATATGCTAATTTAGTTCTGGTTGTAGTCAAATAAATCAAACTTCCAACCAGTTGTCTGTACAATGTAGCATCCATGTCTTTAGAACCATCATCACTCTGAAATTTAACATTCTGTTGTATAGGTAAAGAAGCAACTTTACACTGATCCATTTTAAATTTCTTCAACAATTCCCTGACATACTTTCGTTGAGTAACAAAAGTTTGGTCAACATTCCTCCAGACTTTAAGACCTAAAAAATAATGGATTTCTCCAAGGTCCTTCATTTCAAATACATGTGAAATCTACACCTTAATTTCTTCAACCAATTCATCAAAATTTCCTGTAACAATTAAATCATCAACATATATGGAAATCAACACAATCTACCCCTTTGAATCAAATGTGGTATACGGATTTGGATCATTTTTGCTTCTCTTATAACCATGCTGTAATAAGAAAGAGTTTATTTTCTCATACCAAGATCTGGGAGGTTGTTTCAACCCATACAACACCTTTTTTAATTTGAAGACCAAGTGCTTTTGCCCCTTTTTAATGAATCCTTCAGGTTGTGTTAGATATACTTCTTTCTTCAAATCTCCATTTAGAAAAGCATATTTTACATCTAGCTGGTGTAAACTCCAATGGTACTTATCTAGAGTCATTACCATCCTAATAGTATTTAACCTAGCTGTAGAAGGAAAAGTCTCCTCATAATCAATTCCTTCTTTCTGTGAGTACCCTTTGGCCACCAATCTAGATTTATACTTGTCTACACTACCATCTGCTTTGAACTTAGGTTTATATAGCCATTTACAACCTATGGGCTCTTTTCCTTTTGGAAATTCAATTAATTCCCATGTTTTATTTTTAATTATAAACTCATACTCTTCTTTCATAGCTGACCTCCATTCTTCATACTAATTTGCTTCATTATAATTCATGGGCTCAACAACATTTAAAATACTAGTCATAAGAGCGTAATCTTTGTACCGTTCTGGTAAGTGAGTCTACTATCCTGATCTCCTTAGTAGCAGACTAGCCCCAATTCTGTTTAGTGTGATATCTTTCTCACCGTTGAGTGGACTTCAACTGCTGAATGTGTCTACATCACTAGATTCCTCTTTCTGCTGCTACTACTGTAAATGAATGTCTTTAGCTTGATTATTACTGCCATCAATCAATAAAGGCATGTGCCACTCTTCATAAATTTTATCCTTATTCCCTTCATCAACCTATTCATGGAAGTTAACATCTCTACTCACAAATACATTGTGAGTAGATGGATTAAACATCTTATATGCTTTGAAATTAGAACAATACCCTAGAAATACGCATTTTATAGCTTCAACATCCAATTTCTTACTATTTTCCTTAGTAATGTGTGCAAAAGCTCTAGAACCAAATAATCTCAAGTGATGGACTATAGGTTTGAAACCATACAAAACCTCAAATGGAGTCTTGAGATCAAGACACCTAGTTGGACTTCTATTCTTTAAGTAAACTACAATACTAATTACTTTTGCCCAAAAACCATTGGATTGATTCTTACCTTTCATCATGCTATGTGCACACTCCACCAGAGTTATGTTCTTTCCTTCTGCAACCCCATTCTGTTGTGGGGTGTGGGGTACTGTATATTGTTGTAATATTCCATGATCTCTACAATATTTGATGAAGTTTCCAACCCTGCATTCTCCCCCTTGATATGAGTGGAGGATTTTAATGAATTTCCCTTTTTTCTTTTCAACCATGTTTCTAAATTATTTAAATCACTTGAAAGCATCACTTTTCATTCTAAGAAAGTATTCCCAGGTATACCTTGTGCAATCATCAATAAATATAAAAAATAGTAAGCTCCACCTAAGGACCTTGTCTACATAGGTCCACAGATATCAGTATGCACAAGTTCAAGTATATCTTTCTTTCTCCTATTTAAGTTAGAGGGATATTCATCCCTGTGAATTTTTCCAAGTGCACAACCTCCACAATCAATATGTTCATTTCTTAAAATAGGAATTCCATCAACCATACCTTGTTTTTGCAACAACAATAAATCATGAAGGTTGATGTAACCAAACCTTTGATGCCAAAGATTCTCTGTTGTCATAGTTGTTGAAGTTAAATCTTGATGTGGCATGCTTGTAACATTTAGCTTATATAGGCCTCCAACTCTTACTCCCGATGTAACCGACTTTTGATGATCTAGCAAATCCTTTACAACACTATAAGATTTGAAAAATTCTACCTTTAAATTCTGATCTGTACTCATGGATAAAAAGATCAAATTCTTTTTAATTCCAGGTACATACATGACATTATGGATGCACCTGATATTACCATTAATCTGATATGCTCTGTCATCTCCCAGGTAGATGTTAGCACCATTGCTGGTCTCCTTAAATTTTTCATACCAATGTTTATTACACGTCATATGAGTGGATGCTCCAGAATCCACAAACCAAGTTCCAGCCTCATTGGTCTTAACAGAAAGAGTAGCATTAGAAACAAATAATTTAAGATCACGATTCAGATTTTCAACAACAAAATGCCCTGTATGCCTCTTATGTTTATATCTGTTTTCATCATTATTTTTCTTATAATAGTCTCTAGCAATATGACTAGTTCTGCCACAGTAAAAAAACTTAATTCCTAAGTCATTTTTGGCAGATGACATACCTTGAAATGACTTTTTCTGAGATGGACCACTACTTTTATGTCCTCCTCTTGGTTTCCCTTTGAAGAACTTCTTCTTTGCACCAGTGCTAGATCTGCATTCTAAGGCTTTAGATTCTTACGTCTCTCTTCTTCTTGCATCAAAATCCCTATCAACTCTTCAAAGGAGGGAGCTTTATCCCTTGCTGCAAGCCCTGTAATGAACATTTGATAATCCTCTGTCATTCCATTTAAGGTAATCATAACGAGATCAGTGCTGGATACTTTCTCCCCTATGTCTCCTAACTTGTCTTTCAATTCTTTAATCCATGAGATGAATGGAGTAAAAAATTCATTCTCCTCCATCCTAATGGTGAGAATCTTGCTCTTCAGAAACAACACACAATTTGTATTTTTCGTTTCATACAAATCCTTGAGTGTCACCCAAATCTCATTAGAAGTTTTATAGTCTCGGATATGACGGATTATGTTGTCTTTTACCATCATCTTCAACAACTCCTTTGCTTTATTTTCTCTCTTTTCCCAATCTTGAACTTATGTGGTTGTGGCACCACTGGATGCAATCGACTTTGCTTCATCTCCATTTGCAATTTTTCACACACTAGAACCCTCAAGAAATGTCTGCAAATTGAACTTCTAGTTGGCATAATTAGACCCATCAAGCTTATTGCTCTCATTAAGGCATGTCTCTATAATGTGATTATTCATTGTGACAAAACAATTTCAACAATGCCCTAATTTTAACTCACGAGCACCACCAGTAACTCGTCTAATCAATAGATCCACTGATCCAATCAATAAATCCAACAACAGATCTATATATCCAACAATAGATCTATGGATCCAACAACAAATCCTCGATCAACTGATCTACAGATCCAACACTAGATCCACTGATCCATTGATTCAAAAACTAATCTATAGATTCATTAAACCGATCCAGGCAAGGGTTTCACTAAAAAAATGACAAATTTTATAGAATAATCATCTGCACAGTCTTACCTCAGACACAGTGTGCAGGAGGAAGTTTTCTCTAAGTCTCCCTGATCTGCGCAATTTTTCTTCTTACTGCCTGCGAAGTTCTATGCAATTTTCCTTGAATAAAACTACGTAGTTCTGTGCAGTTTTCCCTTAATAAAACCACACAGTCCCCTTTTCTCCGCTCTAATGCAAACCCTTCATATTTCATCTAAAGAAAGATATCCTCAACTTGACTTGTTCTGTTGATTTGTTGCTCCACTGATCTCTGATGGAGCCTCTCCGATCCACACCAAGATTCATTGTTGCACAACTTTGTGAACAAGATCTACACACCTGCATTCACTAGCAAAGGAGGCTTAATCGCTCTCTAATCTTAGCTACTAGGGCTCTCAGCCACAAAGGCTCAACTCACCACAGATCTAGCTCACATAGAGCTCCTTCTCTGCCTTCTAGCACTCTTATACTAAGATAAAAATGGGAAGACAAATTAGAAATGAAACTTGTAGCTCACATGTGAGACGAGCTACACCTGGAGACTACCCAACCACTACTACTCTCATTTTATTACATTATTCATAAAATCCAAAATAAATAAGATTGCATTCGATTTAGGGATATCAAAACTATCTCCTAGAAAATAGGAACTAAATCTAAACTAAGACACACACACACAATCATGAAACAAACTTTCTCTACTAATTTCAAGTAACACTATATCATGTTGACGATCGCATTGGGATAAGCCAACTGTAACGAACTTGAGAAATTCTTGGCTGTTATGCACACACACATTTTGAACTAGAAGTGGAAGAAAGTTTGATTGATGATTATAATGTGAAGTTCTTTTTGATTTATTGGTACAACATCATGCAGAGTTCACTGGAAAGTTCAGGCACAAACTCAAGGATGTACTCACAAATAGAAATAAATGAACACATTTTTTTTTCCTTTTCATTAGTTATCCTGGTAATGGAATTTTATAGTGCTGGCAACCTCAAGGGTTGTTGTTATTAGGGAAATTCAAACTTGAAACCACAAAACAAATAAAACAACAATATGACATGCTCTCCTTTTAACTAAGCTTATGTGGATTTCAAATTTGACATGAAATGTGGATTGCAAATGTGTTGTAGTTACAAAAATCATTGCTCATGTAATAGCAGAAAATGCTTGTATCAGTAGCTGGAATTAAGTGATTGCGGCATGTGGGGAATTGAAAGTTGCATTTATTTCATAGTTCATCTATCGTGCTTCATATCATTATATATTTTGACTTGCAACACATTTTTAGGCTTACAACATACCTATAGGTGAAAAAGTCATCTCTAGTTACACCGATACATGAACGATCTAGCAGGAAAAATGGATAAGGATCAGTAATGGGGTTTCTTGATACTGGATCTTTGGGGCTGGAGCATCTAGATTCAGAATAGATCCTTTAGAGTAGAACTATAGAGTAGCCAAAAGTTCCATTATGGATTGTTGTCGCTGGGGAGGGTTCGGAGGTCCCGATACAAGGGAAATAATTGTACTTTGATTTAGTTTCACCGAGTAATTGTCTTGTAAGAATCTACGAGGATTTCAAAATTAATAATGTAGATCCATAGTGAGTATCAATAGATCCCAAAGTCTCAATGCTTCAACAAGTAATAAAAACCTGATCTATTACAAATACGTTGTCATGATCAACATTAAATGCATGTTTAAAATGATAGATCTAGACCCACAATGTAGAGATCTTCACATAAGAATACAAAAAAATGGGTTTTGGAAATTTGATTTGGTGATCTAAGAAATGTACTTACATATTAATTATGGATTAGATCTCACCACAAAAAGGTCATCAATAAAATAACAAGAGAAATGATAGAGAAATGGTTCCTTAATCCAATCTACATCTTAGAGAGATTAATTATATAATTCATAGTAGATCTAAAATGATAACATTAAATCCAAAAATTTAAGGATGTTTTTATAGTAGATTTAGAACAATGATAACATATCCCAAAATTTTAATACTAGATCTTGCAGTGATGATACATCTAAAATGTTTAATCCCCAAAAGTACCTAGAGTTTCAACCTTGCTCTCATACCACATGTAATACTCAAAAAAATGAATACTAATATGTGTACCTTGTATTTGAATTTTCCTCCTTCCTACTACTTCAAGGAATCTACAATGATGGTGTGGGAACAACTCTTCACCCAAACGTAGGCTCATCTCTGTCGCTAGCCACGCCTAAGCCTCAATCTATTATTGCTAGATTTACCAATACTTCCTTTCACCCTCCATATGCCCCTTGTCTTATTTCCCTCTTTCTTATATGGAGTCTTTCCATCATATAGGACTAAATCACAAGACTCTATTTTTTTTTTCCTATGTGGTTCATAGAACCCATAGATTGGTGACCACTATGTCCACAAAATATTTGTATTAGGAAAATCACTCGAAGGGATCACTTCTTGCTGGCTCAGCCATAGAGCCTAACCCCGAGGGTGTTGAGAGAATTCAACCTATGACTTCTCAATAGAAAAGGTTATTTAACGATAGGGACTTGACCAAGTGAGCTAACCCTCAAGGCTACCCCAAGACTCTACTTTTCATAATTATCCTTATCTTAATTTGTCTTTTCCTAATAATGTCTTATTTGTCTTTCCCATGTCTTTATTTCTTTTATTAATTTAATTTATTCAAGGCATGACATTGTAGATTTAACAAGTCCCTATATGGACTAAAACACGCTCCAAGAGCTTGAAATTATAAAATGAATTATCATATTTTTAGGGAAGGTTTACAAGAACTCATTGTGACCTCGATCTATATGTGAATAATTGTTATGGCGATATCTTGAATGTTGTATTGTTCATAGACATTTTAATGATCACAAGTAGAAATCCTTAATGATTTGAAGAAAATATTAAATAATACCTTTGATATTATATACTTGGGTTTATTACATTAGCACTTTGGTATGCAAGTTTGGGAATAGTAAGGTAAGATTTTCTGTCCCCAATACAATTATATTCTTGACTCATGGAAAATATTTAATATAGAAGAATGCAATTTTCCTCTCACATTATTTGAAGAAGTAAGTTTTTTATTCTTGAATTATGGATGTCAACTTGTAGAGACATGTAATTAACTTCTACTAGATTATATATTGCTTAAGCTATGGGGATGATGTCAAGATACATGTTTAATCCACACATTGAGCATTATAAGGAAACATAATTAATTTTTGATACATTAATGGGACTTATTATATTGGCTTGAATACAAATCTATTAGCAATGTTTACTTGACATGATATACATACTTGGATCGGGTAGGGGATGATGAAGCCTATGAAGTCAAGGATTTGTTTTCCACCTCAATAAATGAGAAACAAATAATCCACAATTTATTTGTCTTCTATAAATGCTAAATATAAGGCTCTGATATTTGCAACATAAGTAGTGTGTCTAGGAATGTTTTTTACTGCTAGAAAACTAATCCTTAGGATTAAGCTTGGTTAGTTTGAGTAGTAATTGGAGTCCAAGAAGACTTAGAAACTAATTCAACTGTTTCTTGTATGTAATAATATGTACACATTGTACATCATTGATTGAGATGATTTAATATACAATTTATTTGGTTTCCAATTTGTGTGTATTACATTGGTATCAAAGCAGGTTGTTTCGCTTTGTTGATTGAATTGTGCCACTAGTTTTGTGGCCTCCAGAGCATTGGGCAAGAGAAATAATTTAGGTAAACACATGTGGAAGTGAGCAAGAGAGAATGAAGAACACGTAGAAGCATCAAAATATTCGAAGTCTCGATTAAGGTAATTTCCATCCCATGCACTTACTCTTTATTTTTACGAACTTTGCTATACCTTGAGATTTGTAATGAAATCCATTATTCTGCTAGTAAAGTCCAGAACTTTGTTTGCCTGAAATACATCTTCCTTAACTCCATCATTCTGCCATCTACTTCTCTGTTACTTATATGACATAGCAACTGGTGCTCTCCAATTTTAAATCAAGGTTTTACGTGAAATAATTGATGCACTCTCTAGGCTATAACCTCTTCAACTTTTAGTATCCCAGTCGTTAGTTCATGCATGAGTGTTGGTAATTGTACGTGAAGCAATAGATTCAAATTCAGTAGAACATGTATCAAACTGGAAACATGCGCCGAGACTTGAAGATGTGGAGGTGTTATCAAGAATCACAAGAAGTGCGCTGAGAAGTGTGCAATGCCTTGATCATAGTGAAATGATGTTAACCACATCGATTGTTTCAGGTTCTTATCTACCTCAAATGAATATTTCATTGTTGAAAAATTTCAATGTTTTTTTTGTGACATCCAATTAAAATGTCTTATGAAGATTGATGACGGGAAGGAAAAATATACAAAAATTTTAGTGCTACAAGAATAGTCGGGAGCAAAAGGAATTGTTGGAGACCATCAAACACATTAAGCCACATTCAAACTTTCAATTGATGTTTGAGTGTCTTGTATTTAGTTTGGGGGTGGTTGGAAACTAAATTCCTCATCAACTATAGCTTGAGTGTCTTGTATTTAGTTTGGGGGAGGTTGGAAACTAAATTCATTGTCAACTACAGATGTTGATCTGCTCTACAATTTCTTAAGAAAATACTACTGGTACCTACACATTAAAAGTTTGTTAATTTTCTTATGCTTAAATGTTTGGGTAAGTGAAGCGTTCTGATTTTCACATCAAAATGAATTTCGTTGAGAAATTTTATGCTTGCGACGAACATCACTTTTCCTTTAATTTCTACTGTGAATGGGAGAGAGGTGTCCCTCTTATTTTTATTCCTCTGATTGAATCTCAAACGGTGAGAAGAAAAAATAAAGTTTTCATACATGAATTACCTTTATAAAGAAAAAATGTATTTTCTTTGAGGCATAAGTCGACGTCTAGAAAATGGAAAAGCCCAAAATCAATTTTTGTGTTGTGTGGGATAATCAAGGCAAGGATGGTTTGATTGGATGCTAGTTGAAAACGACTGTGATTCCAACTATAGAGAATTCACCTAGTCACAATTAGCCCATGGTAGAGGTAAATAGTACCTTCTTCATGTGGATCTCCTATCAGCAGACATTAGTGGGTGATGAGGTTCTTTTCGAGTATTGGGAAACAACCGTGAATTAACACCTCTAGCGGATCACCTCCTGTATTGAGTCTCGACATCAAGTGAATCACAAACATTCATTAAGTACATCATAGCCAGGAGAAAAGCCATCAACGTGTATGGTGTCATGTCGACGAGCAATTTTGAAATTTCGGATGTCATTAGACCATGAAAGTGCACTTATCATGCTATTTTTTTGTTGCATGGGTTCATAGTTGAAAGAATTTGTTGGTTCATAGTCGAAAGAATCTGTAAAGACGACTTTTGATGATCTGTCATATTAGATTTACCATTTAAAAAAAAACTCTACACAAAGAGTATCGTACACAAAAATATTTACCGTCATGCACCAAAGTCGCCCAATATCATGAGTATTGCTCCAGATATCTACAAATCCACTCCTGAAATACAGAATTTGAGCTCCAAGGACAATAAGAGGCAGAGTAATTTCTTGTGCTAACATCTTAGATTTAACAAAGTCCTATTGATTGTATATGCCATTTCAATAAACTAGAGTCAAAGGTCTCCAAAAATTTTGCAAGATAACTTCATTGCTTTGGATTGTTGTAATTTTGGTGATAAGGGACTAAAAGGTTTTGGAAAAATAGTGATTTGAGTGTATTAGAGATGCATGTATGCATAATAATATTGAACTTCTAAAGATGGCATTGTGGTTGGCGAAGTTTATATAGTTATTTGGTATATTAAAGGTCACAAGTTCAAATTCTTATGCTTGATAATTTTTACAAAACAAAAAGGGAAGTTAATTTTGGAGGTTGTGATACTCACTACAGTGGTTGGGCAGCAAGAAGATGACATTTTTTTGCATCAATATGATATTTTTTTGTTGAAATTATGTTGTAAATGGGTGCATTTTTTGTTGAACCCGACACTTGGTTAAATCATCGTAAAATTGTTTGTATTGGGTGGATTTTCAATGGTAGCCAACACCCCTTTTTCAAAGTTGATTGCTGAAGAGAATGGCCACTCTCAATGATTTGTTACAATTATTAAACAATTTAATGTCATCTACTATTCATAATTGTGTCCAAGTTAGCAAGGACACACTCTTTGACATCCAAAAATTTTGAAAAATTCTAAAAGAAAAATTGAATTCTTGGAGCGAAAGTCTTAGTTTTAGCGAGATGAATTACGAAAGAAGAATTTTGAACCTGTTCTTGTTGAGAAAAATAGTTTGTTTGAGCCTGATCATCAGTCAAAGAATGACCAAAGAAATGAAGTGATTTCAGGAGAAAATTTGTATGTGGTTATAATTTATAATGTGAAACCTATTATAAGACCATGGGAAGAGATTAAACACAATAAACACATAACAAGTTTGGGTTATAACAAGGATATCCTTGATATATCTTTTCACATTCCAGATATTTCTAAACCTATACAATTCCGAAGTGCTGGATTTCTAGATGGTGTTATTCCAAAACAAGTTGATAGATGCCAACAATGTAATAGAGCTGGAAATGTGAAAGATAAATGTTTTGATCTTCACCCATGTAAGCACAATCACCATACAAATATATGTTCCAGAAACAAGATTACTGCAAGAGAGAAACTAAATTTCAGATGGATTGCTGCTTGGGATTGGATGAAAACAACTAAGAAGATTTACAGGTCATATCGAAGAATATGTTTGAGAGTGATGACCAGCCTTGCAATGATGAAGAATACTTTTCACCCTGTATCTGACAATGGGGGAATTGTTGATGGTCTGCTACAGGATTGAGTTCGAGATGTCAAGCGAGCCTAAGTCAGAGTTGAGTTGATTGAGTTGTTTGTGAATTGGCACTTCCATATTTGGAATTGTTTGAGGAACTACTGTGATAGTTCCAGATTTTTTGGCTACCTTAAAACCACATTTTTGGTTGTTCTGAGAACTTCTATGAAGGTTCTATCACTGTTATTGGTTGAGACCTTGAGTTCTCCCATATTGGTTTGTGGTCATCCTTAAAAACCATTTCTTGAGAGACATTCAACTCTTGGTTGAGATACATTTTTTCATTTTGAGCTCTCATTCTTGGACTTTGAGACATCCCTTCGGATTAAGGGAGGAATGTTAGAAAACTAATCCTTCGGATTAAGCTTGGGTTATTTTGAGTAGTTATTGAAGTCTAAGAAGACCCAGAAACTAATTCAACTGTTTCTAGTATGTATTAATATGTACACATTATACATCATTGATTGAGATAATTTAATATACAATTTATTTGGTTTCCAGTTTGTGTGTCTTACATTTAGTAAATTGAAGCTTGCTTAAAATTAACCTACCTCAATTTATTGTGATAATAAAAATTCTATATTATAGGCTAGAAACCTATTTTTTCATGCAAGGCCAAGTACATTGAGATTCATTGCCATTATATTTATGTAAGATGTAAGAAAACAAATCATGTTACACTATTGCAAGACATGAGGCCAAGTTGCAAAGATCTTCACTAGGCCATGGCTCTATTTAAGTTTTTCAAGGTTAGAGACATGTTGGATCTCAAATAAGTCGCCATTAAAGAGATGCTATGTACAATGCCAACCTTCCATGTGTTTAAGTGTCTAATCAATCATATTTGTAATTTTGGTCATAAATATTTTTAACTTTTCTAAATGTTACAGCTATATAATGTTTATTTGAAAAAATATCTAGAACTATATTGTAAATTTAATGAATGATAATGATTAGAATTAGATTTTTTTATATTATGGTAAATGTAGAATACCCCTAAACAACATCATTTAATTTTTTTTCCTCGTGGAAAAATCGTAATTTTCTATTAATTTGGAAAATTACATGTTGTAAATGCCTGTTGGCATATGCTGTATGTTGTGGCCATAGCTTTCAAAAATATAGGTCTGTACATAAGTTACCCACAGAGGGTATACAATCACTGGTCAGCAATAGTTTATACAAAAATACAAAAATATATAGTGCATAGATAGCTGATATGTACTGCAAAAAAACCTGTGAAATTAGGGCCTATCAACCCTCTATTGTAGCTGATGTAAGCCCTGTGGTAATACTAAAAATAATCTACTTCCCTCTGTTCTTTAATTAACCATAGACCTCTGGGCTAGTTCGAGGCTTCCTTAGATAGTTGATCTGCAACCTGATTGCGCTCCCTGTAAATATGTAGATAAGAAATATGTTCAAATTGTGATTTTAGATGCATGGCCTCATCCAAAATGTTTATGAGTGAATGCACATGACATGCAGATGTGATATTGAACCAATTTATGATGATTTTGGAATCCCTGAAAATATGTAATTATCTACAATTATGTGCCAAGGCAAAATGTAATAAATGTTTGAGCGAGATGAGTTCTGCAAAATTATTTGTACTAGCACCCAAACCATAAGATAAAGAAAAGATTGCCAGATAGGAAATAAAATGCCCGCCCCCCCCCCCCCCCCCCCCCATGTTCATGGGCGGATCCGTCAAAGTAGGCCCAAGGTTGGTTATGGTTGATGGCTTCAGGTATTACTGTATGAGCAGGTGGAGGATGGTCATCATCGTGTACCTCATGAAAAACATTGATAATTTGTGCAATAACTAATGATCACCGAATTTCCGTGTTGATGAAGATGAACGGTTCCTACTTAACCAAATAGATCAACAAATAATCAGAGGGAGATTTCGATTTTTCATATTAGTGGACCCAACCCACCATTTATTCCATGCCTCCAAGATATTATTCCCAACCCAATTCTAAGTGATTTCGAGAGAGGAGAGGACTTGTTCCCAAATGTGAATAACAAATGGGCAAAGTAGGAAGAGGTGCTCATTAGATTCCCCGGTCTGTTGGAAAATGACACACCAAGTCAGACCATAGTGGGATCGTTTCATCAAGTTTACACCAATGGGGGTTTTATTCATAATAACATTACACATAAAAATTCGGGTTCGAGGGGGTGCCTTAAGTTTCCAAAGTGATCTCCACCACCCTTCCAGAGCAAGTGGCTTGTGTGCAACGTGAATGATTGGGTATCCTTCCTTGGGGGAGTATAATCCATGAGAACTAGGTGCCCATATGAGCTCATCTTCTTCATTTGATATGCAGACATGTGATTCAATCAATGTTGTGATGTAACCCTCACAATATTGTAGCCACTGGTCAGGGATGCCAAGATAGGCTGCTGATTTCCAAGCCTACTTAAAAATAGTGGAGTTCTCCAAATCCACAATGTGTGCAATCGTGGTGATGCCCCTATCTTTAAGTAATTTTATGAGATTAGGTGGAAGGAAATACATATTACCACAACCAGTCCATGGGTCTAAGCCAATGCAAAATGACGTGCCTGCATTAAGGTGCCAAGTGAGGCCATTCCTGATGGTAGGAAGAGTGTGTAGTATAGCTCGCCAGATGACTGAAATTCCTTGTCTATTCCAAGTAGGGAGTCATATCCATTCCATAATGTGAAGCGACCAAATGTATTTATAGATAATCACCTCTCACTACAAGCTTCGGGATGTAAGAATGATCCATCCCATTTTGGTAGCGAGAGCATGTGTAAAATATGGAAGATCTTTTAGGCCCCATCCTCCCCATTTCTTGGGCAATGCAATATGACTCCATCTTACCCAGGAAAATGGCTTCCCCTCCTTGTGCCCATTCCATAGGAATTTGCAACAGATTTTTTGGATTCTAGAAAGTATACCTTGTGGAATCCATGCCAAGGACATCCAGTAAACTGGTGTAGGTTCCAATACAAATTTAATAAATACCAATCTCCCTCCTCTAGATAAGAATTTGTGATTTAGTTTAGAAGTCTTTTTTCCACCTTAGCCACCAGCCAGATCCATTCCGCTATTTTGTACCCAGGGGATTTTATATGAAACCCTAGGTATTTAAGTCCATATTCCAATAGGTGACTTTGAAAAGGAAACTTCTGATATGCATATCAAGATTCCTGTGGAGAACATGCAGAGAATGTAGTGGATGACTTTAGCCTATTTATTTCCATCCTAGTGTCAGCACTGAAAAGTAACATGATATCATAGAAAGTGGAGAAGTCATGAATGCCACCATTTAGGAAGATAAGCACATCATCTACGAATAGGAGATGAGATATTATACACTGTTATGTGATCTTGAGGCCTTGTAAGCACCCTTCTCTTCTTTCATGCAAAATAAATATGCTTAGTCCTTCCATAACGAGAAGAAATAAAACAGGATAAAGTGGGCACCCTTGTCTGAGACCCCTCTCAGCATGGAAGAAATTGGAGGCAAAACCGTTGATAAGAACAATGAAAGAGACAAAGGAAATGCAACACAATCTATTGGATGAAAGTGAGTGGGAAGCCTAAATGAGTGAGGAGCATTCTTAGGTAAAGCTAGTTGACCCTATCAAAAGCCTTGGAGAGATCAATTTGAATGCCTTCTTTTAAATGCTTTAATTTAATGGAATGGAGAGCTTCCTAAGTAGTACCAATGGCTTCATGAATTTGTCAGGTGTGTAGGAAGGAAAATTGCTTAGATGAGATATTGGTAGAGAGGATATGTTTTATACAATTGGCGATGATTTTGGCAATAATCTTGTATAGAAAATTGCAGAGGGAGATGGGCTGGAAATCATTGAAATATAGCAGAGAATATACCTTGGGAATGAGGGAAATGAAGGTGGAATTGGTAGCCTCATACATACGACCCGTAAGTCTACATTCCTCCACAACCTTAAGGAGGTCCAGATCAATAATCTCAAAAAAAGCTAGATAGAATTCAACTGTCCATTTATCAGGTCCAAGACTTTTATGCTTTTTGAACCATTTAAGAGTAATTTCCAATTCCACCATAGTCATTGGCTTAGTGAGGTCTTTTGATGCCTCATGGTCAACAAATCGAGGGAAGAGATTGGCAATGCAGATAATCTTAGCTAGTGAGGCCCCAGCTGGAGCCCTGGAAATCTAATGAAACTGATAGTTTCCTAGATGAGCTAGTTGATGAAAAGTATGAGCAAACTGACCATGTTCAGTAGGCATATTACAAATAGTATTACAAGCCCTTCTCCCTTTAACGAAATTGTGGAAGAATTTAGTATTGTCATCCCCAGCCTTCAGCCATATTGCTTTGCTTCTACGTCTCTAAGTCTCCTCTCGTTCCTTAAGTATTTTGGACCTCTATGACGCTAGGTCAGTGAGAGTATTTTTAGCTTCTTCTGATATGAATCCCTGACCTTGTTCATCCAGAAGATCAACTAGCTTATCCTCAATAGTGCGGAGTGTCTGATCATCCCGAGCGCTCTTGGTTTTTTTCCATTGTATGGATAGGATTTTAAGTTCAATGAGGTTGTGAAAAAATCCTTCAGCCATAGTCTACCCTAGAGTGGGTGGGTGAGCTCTCCAATAATCAATGACCAATTTATGATAATCAAGATCCATCAGCCAAGTTGAGTTGAGTTTGAATGGTGCCTTGGGTTTTTGAAATGGGCCTGCTAATTCTAGGTAGATAAGGGAATGATCAGAGATACCTCCAGATCCTACCCATTGCTGGTAGTTTGAAAGGGTGCCAAGAAAGTTTTCCTTAGTGAGGAAACGATCCAGTCTCTGGCCCAGGGTAGATTCTCCTATTCTTCTATTGCACCAGGTCAGTTGCTTCTTATTCATGGGGATATCAATCATATGATGTTGCTCCAAAAGTTGCCCCATAAAATCAGATAGAGGATCCATCTGTGCATCATGTCGCCAAGATTACGCGTGACCAATTGTGAAGTTTAGATCTCCTCCCATGATAAGATTGTTGGAATTAGTTAGGGAAAGATGCATTAAGTAGTTCCAAAAATCGATTGTGTTGAGATAGGGTGCATATACATTGATTATTTGGAAGTCCCTACCCATATTCGAAGAGTATATATCCATGCCTATAAATCCAGAACCCCCCCAGATTGAGATGAGTTTGATAAAGAGGGTATTGATACCAAGAGCAATACCCCCAGATTGACCATTGACACAAAGAGCATGAAAACACCAACCTGGCTTCATAGAGAGAAGAATCGGGATGACCTACTCAGCCTTCCCTTGGGTTTCTTGTAGAATGATGATATCAATCAACTTAAAATCCAAAAGTATCTAGAGGGATAATTTTTTTATAGGGCTAGCCAACCCTATGCAGTTGAAGGACATCCACTTCATGGGAGAGATCGGGGAAGGGTGTTCTTTGCTCTAAGAACCCTGTCAATAGTGGATTGTTTGCCGAGGGCCACATCTACCCCAACAAGGATAATAACTCTCGAGATCAATGATGGGCGCCCCCAAGGGATCTTGGTGGATTTAGGATGGGGGGGTAAGTCAAATCCCAGATGGCTCAGGTGGGAGAGATACCTGAGAGTGGAGGTTATATAGAAGAGAAGGACGAGATGAAGTGGAGGGCTCTAGAGATGAGATGGATGAAGGACCAATGACCATAGGAGGGGTAGTAGGAAAAACAGTGTTAGGTAGGTCCAAGGGACAAGTGAGGGAGGATGTTGACATGCAAGCAATGGATGCAAATGCAACATGTAATTGTTGTGCAGTGCAAGATAAAGAAACAAAGGAACATAGTGGAGAAAGAGTACTCGAGGAGAGAGAGGCTGCAACAACAACTCGATATCTCATCATGGGTAGAGAAGGAGGCCACAGAGAGATAGAAAAGGTCATTTGAGTAGTGCCCCCATTCGTAGCCTAATGTAGGGTAGAGCGAGGAGTATGATCGCCCACTAGAAATGCCTCAGGTCTCAGAGCATATGTGCCTTTAGTTGGTGATGATGCCGAAGATACTAAAGGGAAATCTTTGAAAATATGTCCAACCTTATGATACCTTTTGCACTTGAAGGGCACCCCTTCATAATCTAGAATTTGTATGCGGGTGAAATGTTTCCAATGTAGTGTGATCTTCTCTTCCAATCCTTCCCTGGTATCAAGGTGAACCGAGATACGAGCCAATGATTTATTGTATGATGTGGTATAAGACTTATCATGGTCCAAGTAGGTGCCTAGGGCATTGCCAATGCAAGTAAATATATCCTCCAACTAGAAATGCAATGGAAGCCCAAGTAGGTGAACCCAAATCGGTCCAACACCTAATTGCTCTCACTTTAGATCAAAAAGAGGGCTCCATCTCTTAAGAAGCACATGAGCTATTTTGATATGCCATAAACGAGATGGAAGCCGTTCTGTGTATTCCTCCCTATGAAAATTGAGAGCGAACCAACCTTGCGCCAATGTGGTGATAGTCAGAAGTTCCTTAAGCAAATTTCCCCAGATATCCATAGCCTAGAGACGAAGGCACGATGCAGTATATGTTCTGCCCCTAACAGGACCCACCAGGACCCTGTTTGTTGTATCCACCACTTCACCCATATTGATTCCTTCCCCAAAACAGAGAGAGAGGTCCTTGCGAGATGCCTTGACACACTTGTTCTTCTTTGCCTTGCCAGATCGGGGTGCCATCGGATGGTCTCGGAAGGGGTCCCGCGAGCCTTGTGAGTCTGCCTGTGAGTCTGCCTGTGGGGAGAGGGAACTATTCCGAGGATTGACGACCAAAATGTCAAAACAACCGGATCGGATAGATAATCGCCCCAGATCAGAGGCAGGGTTAGAGTGGGAGGATGAATTCAGAGGTGGGATGGGTAATCCACCAACGTGTATAAACCCTAACGAAGAGGGATGAGTGGACGAGGAAGGTTGCTGGGCTGCATCAGGTGAAGGGAGATCGAAATATCGGGAGGAGGAAATGCAAGAGACCAAAATATTGAGAGTGACAGGTGAAAGAGGTGGACATTTGAGACTCGAAGAGGCAACAAAGAGAGCAGTGAACAGTTGGTAAGGCACGAAAGGTATGAGATATGCAAGGATAGACGATGGTCCCGATCGCGACAGTAGAGGTGCGCATGGTGGCCTGGAGTCCGACACTTCTAGCACTGCATGAGGGAGTGAACAAATAGGCTTGTAGGGATTCAGGTCAATTCAATAATCAACAACATCAATGTCAGGGGTAACAAATCGACATTGAGGTAGGAAACAATCCGCTAATAGTCACGGTGATGGTGCCACTCTGCAGGGGATGACATGTGCAACAGTAATGACAGCAGAGTGAAATTGAAACCCTAACCTAATCCTTGTGATGCTTCAGTGCAGAGCTCCATCAATTGTGTTGTCAACCGGCATGTTGAGTCAATTTTCTCCCTCAACATCATTTAATTTATATACAAAGGGAGCCTTATTTTGTTTAAAGTGTATAAATTAATAAAGTGAATATCACTGTGAGTTTGGATTACCTAATTTCACAACTATTTCTTTACCTACTCTAGTTATTCTTCTATTCTTTAATTTCGTAAACCATCATGAGTAAATGCCACTACCACTACCTTTCTTAGACTTTTGATTCTAGAATCTAAGGCTTCTATATAAATAAAACCATCTACTAAAAGCCAGAAGTGCAATAATGGCATTACCACCTACTCTATAAATGCAACACACCTCTTAACTTGAGGGTTCTAAATTTCCCCAGCTAAGTACAGAACCCCAATATTCTTATTGAATGATATGATTGATATTGTATCCACATGTTTGGCACAAAGAATATTGTTGTACTTACGCACTTAAACCAATTCTTAAACAATATGTTGTTCGTTATATAACCATTTAAGATCAACTAAAACCATCTACTAAAAATCGGAAGTACAATAATAACATTGTCACATACCCTATAAATGCAATGCACCTCAAGTTTGAGTGTTCTAGAATTTCACTATTCTATTAAAAGAAGAAGCTAAGTACAAAACCCCATTTTTATTGAATGATATGATTGATATTGTATCCACATGTTTGACACAGAAAATCTTCTTGTGCTTATGCGCTTAAACAAATTCTTAAGTAATATGTTGTGCGTTAACATCGTAACTACCATCTTATAACCTACAAAATATGCATATTGATTTCAATATTTAACATCTATGTCGAGATTTAATAATTTAATGTAGCAATTGCCTTTTTACACATTACAACACAAATACATGGCATATGTAGAAGAGTATAGAGTGTAGTGATTAGAGGGTTCTTTCAAATCCATTGCAAATGTTTTTATATATTTACATTTAGAACCAAAACAATGTAATTTATCATCATAATGAAGAATGAAAAATTTGTATCAATAAAATAAAATAAAAAATATTAATATAAAAGATTAGGACTTTTAAGAAAATACAATTATTAAATTAATATAACATTTACATTCAAATATAAGTGAAAGGAAAATCTTATTTAATGATTTAAAAATGATTATTTATTAAAAAAATAAAAATAAAAATAATAAATAAATATATTAACTATAAGATTTATTATATTTTATAAAGATAAATTATAAATAATAAGATAATAAACCAAATAAAATAATGATAAAATTATTAATAAATATGTAGTAATTCAAATTAAAATAATAAAATATTAATAAATATATAGTAATTTAAAAATAAAGAAATTAAATGTAAAAGAAGATAAAATAAACCAGTGCTGCATGGAAACATAGTACTTGCCACTTAAGTGGAAACTATATGAATATTAAAGTGTCTCGTGTGGTGTAGATAGAATATTGCTCGATTAAGAAATTGCTTTACAATTTGATGCTACTTTGCAACAAAGTTATCTTGACATTGCAAGTTGCATTAGCACATTCCTGTGCCACCCACGCTTGTGAGCTTCACCTATCATAGTGTACTCACGGTCGGTAATACAATATTCCCAAAAAAAGGTCATCGTCTTCATCGTGCTGTAAGGAGCGATGTTGTTGAATCTGAGCTCCAATTAAAAAAAAATTCGCAAATGCACATAAGAATTACTAAACCATTTTAACGCTTTCAACTAAATAAAATTATAGAGTAAACTAAATCTATAATTGAAAAAAACTTAAAGAAAACTACTAAGCCATTTTAATGTTTTCATTTCTTTTAATTGTGAGATTGGTAGGTATAATTCATTATCGCTAATTTTTAAAAGTGAACTATAATTAATAAATCGAACATGTTTTGGCCAAGAAAATATGTGGATAAGGGCCTTATATGTTAAGCTCCCTTTCCCAACAGCTTTCTAGAAACCAACTGCAGTCATTTCTTTAGATTATGGAAACCAACTGCAGTTATTTCCTTAAATTACGGAAGTCAACTGCAATTAATTAATTTCTTGTTGGGAGCTTCTGGAGTGGTCCATTACTCCCTCCGCAGTTCTCTACCATGATCTGTGGAACACTTGACACATAGCCAATAGAAGCTTGATGGAAGCTTGGCTATATATACTTCTGTTTGGTCCCCAAGCTCACTAACTCACTCTCCTTCAGTCTTAAACCATCAAGCTAGAGTGAGTAGAGCTTGGAAGTGCTACACGGATGAGAGATTTTGGGCTTTGATTGTTTACATATCTGAGAGTCAGTCCTATTTCTTTTCTGTTGAGAGCTGTTCAACGGAATTTACGAGGGTTTTCTCTATTCGTTGTTCATGGTGGCACAATTTCATTTGGGCAGGCCTGAAGTTTTCCCTCTTTCTAACATTCTCAGACCTTTTGGCGTGTCGGTCTTCTTCGTATGAATGGACATACGATGTTACCCCGAAGTCTCTAGTGAATATGCATTTGATTTCATGTTTATGGCTAGTTCAAAAGGCTTACACGAGCTACAATGGGTTGGTTGAAGCATCGACTTCCCTTCTTCATATTTTATTTGGAGTAAGAAACCCATGAACTGTAAGTTGTTGACGTTGTTTAACACTGCAAGAATCATCTCTCTGCTGTGAGTAGCTGCTGGATTATCTAATCGTTGCATTGAAACCATGAAACCATGCGTTGGAAAACTGAATCAATCCACTGTGAGATTGCGCACTGGTAATTTTTGAGAATCATTTGAGGGTGTTCGTGATTTGAACGCATCTGAGTGTGAGAAGCATCAATGGCCAGAGGTATGTTTACTTGGGAACTAAAGTTTTATTTTTCGATTCTTTTAAGTATTTATTCCGCATTAAGAATCGTTATTAGCTAACATTTGGTATCATAGCGTTTCTTTTATCTCTGCATTGGTGTTTATAGACATGCTTTGTTTGGCTCAATGCCATATTTAGAGGATTTTTTCTGAATTAAGGCATTTATTTGGAAATATGTCTATTTTTTTCTCAAATATTTATTTGATTTAATTATGTGCAATTTTGATAATTGTTGTGCAAAATTTATTAATTATGCCCGTATTTAATTTGCATGAATTGATTATTTTTGTTTTAAATTAAAACATGCTATTTTGGATGAGTAAATGAGACCCATTGTTAATAGTTATGCATGAATTTTATAGTTTCGTTTATGCAAATTATCATTATTTTCATATCAAGTTAATTTTTATGCATAAAAGAAATAATGTCTAGTGATCCATATAATTTTAATTGATTAGAGAATAGCCACAACATCTCTAATTAAATAATATTATATATTATGATTGATTAGGATCACATAAAGAATATTTAGACATTAATTCTAATTAATTATACTAAATATAATAAATTTTATCCACAGGAATTTTTATTATATTTATATATAATTAATTAGGATAAAATATTCATAACTTACTCACAGAATTATGAATTAATAGTTTTATCATAAAGTTTAATCTAAGATAGAATTTATATCAAATTATAAATCATAATATACCCTTTAGAATTATGAATTAAGTGAATAATTTGACAAATTCTATCATAAAGAGTAATTGAATCTGCTTGAATTGAAAATTTATCCCATAGGAAATTTTTATGTCATTAGATTCAATTTTAAGCATGGTTTACATTGGTAAAGCATGAAATTTTAGGCCTCAATTTTAACATAAGCATGTGATCTTTAATCTTATGCAGTTGTACAACCTGCAAATTTCTCTGAAATT
Organism: Pinus taeda; assembly: GCA_000404065.3. Taxonomy (NCBI): domain Eukaryota; kingdom Viridiplantae; phylum Streptophyta; class Pinopsida; order Pinales; family Pinaceae; genus Pinus; species Pinus taeda. The sequence goes on along the minus strand of APFE030455621.1, from coordinate 41,018 downwards.
CGTTGTGATATCCCTGAACTTAAGGGAGATAACTATAAGGTCTGGAAGGAGAGAGTTCTCCTTCATTTGGGGTGGATGGACATAAACTATGCTATTAGGAAAGATGAATCACCAACACTCACTAATACCAGCACTGCAGCAGACATCATGCTTTATTAACGATGGGAGTGATCTAATCGCCTAAGCATGTTATTCATTAAGACTAAAATTTCAGCTGGTATTCATGGTTCCATTGATTAGCATGAAAAGGTCTGAGACTTGCTGAAAGCCATTGATGATCAATTTGTCACTTTAGACAAGGGACTAGCAAGCACCCTAATCATGAAGTTCTCATCCCTAAGGCTCACCAGTGTGAAAGGTGTGCGCAAGCACATCATGCAAATGAGGGACACTGTGGCTCAATTGAAGAAACTCGAGGTTGAAATATCAGAGTCCTTCTTGGTGCACTACATTCTGAACACCCTTCCCCACCAATACGGACCCTTCAAAATCTCATACAACACACATAAGGATAAATGGTCAATTAATGAACTCATGACCATGTGTGTTTAAGAGGAAGAGATACTGGTGATGGAACTAGGAGAAAGTGCAATGCTGGCAATGCGTGGAAAGGGAAAATCTCAAGCCAATCGGAAAGGGAAAGATAAAGTACCTCCCCAAGCCGATATCAAGAAGGATTCCAAGTGTTCCTTCTGTAAAAATAAGGGACACATGAAGAAGGAATGCGCCAAATTTTAGAAATGGCTTGTGGACAAAGGTAATGTAAGCTTGTTTGTTTGTTATGAATCTAATATGGTTAATGTCAATATTAACACCTGGTGGACTGATTCTGGATCAACAATTCACATTTCGAATTCCTTGCAGGGTTTGCAAAAACTAAGGAAGCCAGTGGCAAGTGAGCAAAGCATCTTATCAGGAAACAAGATGAGCTCACATGTGGAAGCTATAGGAACATGCTATTTAACTTTAAGTAGTGGCTTTGTTTTAGAATTAGAAAAGACCTTTTATGTTCCAAGTTTTCTAGAAACTTGATTTTAGTTTCAAGGCTTGTACCTTTTGGATATTCCTTTAACTTTTCAGAAACATCCTTTAGTTTATTTTATAAATCTGATTGTGTTGGGAATGGTATTTTGTCTAATGGTCTTTACTGCATTAATTTACAAAAACAATGTCACTTATGATTCAATGCATGTTCACGCTGGCACTAAAAGATGTGTTATTAATGAAGATTCCTCTAAATTATGGCATCGACGACTAGGTCATATCTCCATAGAAAGAATTAAAATATTGGTAAATGAAGGGGTACTTAATACTCTGGATTTTACTGATTTTGAGACTTGTGTGGACTGCATAAAGGGAAAGCAGACCAACGAGTCAAAGAAAGGTGCCAATAGGAGTTTGGACATATTAGAGATCATACATACTGATATATGTAGTCCAGACATGGACTCACATGGTCAGAGATACTTCATCTCCTTTATAGATGATTACTCACGATATATGTATCTGTACATGCTTCATAAAAAGAGCGAAGCATTAGATGCCCTTAAGATCTTTAAGGCTGAGGTAGAGAAACAATGCAGGAAGAGAATCAAGATCATGAGATCAGATAGAGATGGAGAATATTATGGTAGATACACAAAACATGGATAAGCACCTGGGCCATTTGCAAAATTTCTTCAAGAGCATGGGATTGTTGCCCAATACACCATGCTTGGTTCACCCGACCAGAATGGTGTAGCAGAAAGAAGAAACTGAACATTATTAGACATGGTGCGGAGTATACTTAGCAACTCCAAACTTCCTAAATCCTTGTGGACTGAAGCACTTAAGACAACAATGTATATATTAAATCGAGTTCCAACCAAGGCTGTACTTAAAACACCATTTGAATTATGGAAAGGTTGGAAATCGAGTTTGCGAAATATGCGTGTTTGGGGATGCCCGTCTGAAGTGAGAATATATAATCCACAAGAGAAGAAGCTGGACCCAAGGACCATTAGTGGGTACTTCATTGGATATGCTGAAAGGTCTAAAGGCTACGAATTTTATTGTCCATCTCACATCACTAGGATTGTGGAATCAAGAAATGCAAAGTTTCTTGAAAATGACTTGATCAATGGGAGCGATCAAACCAAGAACATAGTTTCTGAGAAGGATCATTCAGAATCTCAACCTTCCACCTCAAGTGATGGATTGGTTATTGTTCACAGCACCCTCAAGTACAAACTGGTGTTGAACAACCAATTGTTGAAGTTCCACAAGTTGCTGACGAATTCAAGAGTTGCCAAGAACATTTGAACAACGAGTTGAACCAAATACTTCTCAGGAAGATGATGGTACAACATTAAGAAGATCTACTAGACCAAAGAGATCAAAAATTCCTGATGATTATGTTGTGTATCTGTAAGAATCTGACTATAACATTGGAGCCGAAAATGATCCCGAGTCCATTTCACAAGCCATGAGTTGCAAAGAATCAGAATTATGGTATGATGCCATGAAGGAAGAGATGAATTCTATAAAGAGTAACAAAGTCTGGGATCTTGTTGAGTTGCCTAATGGTGCAAAAGCCATTGGATGTAAATGGGTCTTTAAGACAAAGAAAGACTCATTGGGCAACATTGAGAGATACAAGGCAAGACTTGTTGCTAAGGGATTCACTCAGAAAGAAGGAATCGATTACACGGAGACTTTCTCTCCTGTATCTAAGAAAGATTCCTTGCACGTTATTATGGCATTAATAGCCCATTTTGACTTGGAGTTGAAACAAATGGATGTGAAACTGACATTTCTCAATGGAGATCTAGAGGAGGAGGTTTACATGAAACAACCTGAAGGATTCCCCTCTAGTGATGGTGAGCAATTGGTTTGCAAGCTCAAGAAATACTTATACGATTTAAAACAAGCATCCCGCTAATGGTATTTGAAATTCCATAATGTAATTTCTTCTTTCGGTATCGTAGAAAACATTATAGATCAATGTATATACCTAAAAGTCAATGGGAGTAAAATTTGTTTTGTTGTTTTATATGTGGATGACATTTTGCTAGCAACCAATGATAAGGGTTTGCTGCATGAGGTGAAACAATTCCTCTCTAAAAATTTCGATATGAAGGATATGGGTGAGGCATCTTATGTCATTGGCATTAAGATTGATAGAGACAGATTTCGAGGCATCTTGGGTCTGTCACAGGAAACCTATATTAATAAAATTTTAGAGAGATTTCAGATGAAGGATTGTTCACCTAGTGTAGCCCCCATTGTGAAGGGTGATAGGTTCAATTTGAACCAATGCTCGAAGAATGACTTTGAAAGGGAAAAAATGAAGAACATTCCATATGCTTTTTGCTGTCAGAAGCTTTATGTATGCTCAAGTCTGCACAAGACCTGACATTGCATTTGTTGTGGGAATGTTGGGACGATATCAGAGTGATCCAGGTTTAGACCACTGGAGAGATGCAAAGAAAGTAGTGAGGTACCTTCAAGGAACCAAAAACTACATGCTTATGCATAGACGGATGGACAATTTGGAAGTAATTGGCTACTCAGATTCTGACTTTGCTGGATGTGTTGATTCACACAAATCAACATCAATATACATTTTTGTGATGGTTGGTGGAGCTGTATCATGGAGGAGTGCCAAGCAGACCTTGATTGCCACTTCCACTATGGAAGCCGAGTTCGTCTCCTATTTTGAGGCTACTTTACATGGTGTATGGCTTAAGAGTTTCATTTCTGGGCTTAGAATTATGGATTCTGTATCTAAGCCATTGAGAATATATTGCGACAATTCAGCTGCTGTTTTTATGGCTAAAAACAACAAAAGTGGGAGTCGAAATAAACACATCAACATTAAGTATTTAGCTATAAGTGAACATGTTAAATAAAAGAAAGTGGTCATTGAGCATGTCAGCACTGAGTTGATGATCGCTGATCCTTTGACTAAGGGTATGCCACCGTTTAAATTCAAGGATCATGTAATGAATATGGGACTTGGTTCCATTATGTAGTTTCTCATTGTATGGACAATGCTATTTTAATGAAATTCTTAATTATTGTGATGTTTTTCTCATATTTATGTGCACCTTAATTTGATTTGAGAGAATTCATCTGTGTAGGACCAAGAATAAACATAGGGTTTATTCATTAAAAAATTGTTGCCACATAAATTTTAATAGAAATAAATACATAGTAATACATGGAAGATAATACTCATCATTAGAGGACTTATTGCCATAATTCATGTATCTATTACTTAATACATATTATCAATGGGTTTTAAGATGAGACATTAAGATTGGAAGTATGGACCAAGTGGGAGAATGTTAAGCTCCCTCTCACAACGGCTTTCTGGAAACCAACTGCAGTAATTTCTGGAAACCAACTGCAGTCATTTCCTTAGATTATGGAAACCAATTGCAGTTATTTCCTTGAATTACGGAAATCAACCGCAGTTAATTAATTTCTTGTTGGGAGCTTTCGGAGAGGTCCATTACTCCCTCTGCAGTTCTCTAACATGATCTGTGGAACACTTGACACATAGCCAATAGAAGCATGATGCAAGCTTGGCTATATATACTTCTGTTTGGTCCCCAAGCTCACTAACTCAATCTCCTTCAGTCTTACACCATCAAGCTAGAGTGAGAAAAGCTTGGAAGTGCCACACGGATGAGAGATTTTGGGCTTTGATTATTTACATATCTGAAAGTCAGTCCTATTTCTTTTCTGTTGAGAGCTGTTCAACATAATTTACAAGGGTTTTCTCTATTCGTTGTTCATGGTGCTACAGTTTCATTGGGTAGGCCTGAAGTTTTCCCTCTTTCTAGCATTCTTAGACCTTTTGGCGTGTCGGTCTTCTTCGTATGAATGGACATACGATGTTTCCCCGAAGTCTCTGCTGAATATGCATTTGATTTCATGTTTACGGCTAGTTCAAAAGGCTTACACGAGCTGCAGTGGGTTGGTTGAAGCATCGACTTCCCTTCTTCATATTTTATTTGGAGTAAGAAACCCATGAACTGTAAGTTGCTGACGTTGTTTAATGCTGCAAGAATCATCTCTCTGTTGTGAGTAGTTGCTGGATTATCTAATCATTGCACTGAAACCATGAAACCATGCGTTGGAAAACTAAATCAATCCACCGTGAGATTGCGCATTGGTAATTTTTGAGAATCATTTGAGGGTGTTCGTGATTTGAACGCATTTGAGTGTGAGAAGCATCAATGGCCGGAGGTATGTTTACTTGGGCATTAAAGTTTTATTTTCGATTCTTTTAAGTATTTATTCCGCGTTAATAATCGTTATTAGCTAACACTATAGCCCTTTAACAACATGCATAGAACGAAATAAAATTTTGAACCAATGCTTGATTAACAACATAATAATTTTTTCGGTATTATTGCTCTGCTATGCACAAGTTATTCACTGTTTGATGGTAATCAAAGTTGTAACAAAAATAAAATTTTGTGGTAGGGATTCTGCACGGTTTCTCTTGACTAGCCCTCATTGAATTTAAAGGATGATGATCGACTAACAAGAGAGACATTGGACTCGTGTCATTCACTCATTGATTTGAACTTGAATTGATTTTAATAAGGATAAAATTGCCATTTTGATTGGAAATTGCATTTTCATTTGGATTTGATATATGGTGATTAGTAATGTTCTTTCTGGTGGGGGAGTCAAAATATTGTTGTGAAGTTCTATATACAACCATGCATTTCCTTAGTAATTTGTGGACATTAATGAAATGATTTAATATTAATAAAAAACCATGTTAAAGCAATTTTCTACCTGAAAAACCATTCTCAATCCTTTCACATTCTACCCAATCCCTATTCAATATAAAATAAGTGTGATATATGCACTATTACTATTACACCCAAAGGATATATAATACATTTATTTAATACGAAATTATCATTTCGTCTTAAAATGATCATTTTGTCTTAAATTAAAAATTGTCTCGATGATCTAAGTTTTCCCGCTCCCATTCAAGATCATATTAATGGTATGACACTAGCCTAGATATACCTTCGTTGGATATTGCTTGGCTATGCGTGAGATCAGATTAGGCATTATTTTCTACCTTCAATGACTACTATATTGGTTATGCCCTAGCTACTATTCAATTTGGATATGCCCCTTCTTAACATTCGACACCAATGGTGGAATTTCACAATACGGGGACCCAATGCAGGCATCCCACTACCTAAAGAGTGACCTACAAAATTGATACAAATGTCACCCCATGAACGCCGTAAGATCGCCTTCCGAACCAGGGTTACCAAAATTTGGGTGCCCTGCAAAGCTTTTTTCCTCTATGAATGTCGAACTTGTCCTACTACTGAGCTTGTTTCCTTTGCACATGCTGAGCATGTCCAACAATTGAGCTTATTTCCTTTGCAAATGCCGAACATGTCCTAATACGTCCAAACATCACTACAAGGAATAACCTATTCTGAGCACCTCCCCCCTCGGGCCAACAACTACCCCTCCTCTCTCACGTTGGTGATTCAGGCATTCCCCTACCCCTTGGCAGTAACCCTCACTCATCAGGCTCTTCCTAGAAGCAACCCTCGCTCATCGAGCTCTTCTTGGAGGAAATAACATATAACGATGGAAAAGAGGAAACATAATAGTAATTTTTGCAGGGGAGTAACCTATTGGTGGTATACCGATGACAATGTGCCTCTCCAAACCATAGCCATTACCGACACATCCAACCATCTAAATCATAGCCATTGCTGATAGATCAGAAATTACCGTGTAAACATTCCAACTAATTAACCAAGAATAATCTTCAGCTATATTATAATTTTTTTTATCATTGACTAACTGGGTAGAGATGTAACAATGTAAACTTTGAAACGGGAACTGATACTGTTACCCGTTTTGTAGAGATAACAAAAAATTGACCCGATTTTGAAAAGGGGCGATGCAGAACACACATTTTTTTTAGAGCATAGTTTTTGACACTTTAAAGAACTGATACGATCCCCCGTTTCGTAGGGGTAGTAAAAACGTGACCTGATTTTGAAAAGTGGTAATGTAGAATACAATTCTTTTTTTTGGGAGCATATTTTTGACATTTTAAATTTTGTTATGTATCAAATATAAATATTTGTTTTTAAATGTTAGTGATTTTCATGCTGATTTTGAAACACGCTGATGCAACGTGTTGATGCAGCGTACCTTTTTTTTAAAGGACTTATTTTTCACACTTTAAAATTTATTATGTCCAATTTT